>CM055122.1:241551427-241553927 GCA_029206835.1 Rana muscosa | reverse complement strand
CTCTTCCCCTCCCCTCTCTCTCTCTTCCCCTCCCCCTCTCTCTGTCTTCCCTCTCTTCCCCTCCCCCTCTCTCTCTCTTTCCCCTCTCTCTCTCTCTCTCTTCCCCCTCTCTCTCTCTCTTCCCCCTCTCTCTCTCTCTTCCCCCTCTCTCTCTCTCTCTTCCCCCTCTCTCTCTCTCTTCCCCCTCTCTCTCTCTCTCTTCCCCCTCTCTCTCTCTTCCCTTCCCCCTCTCTCTCTCTCTTCCCCCTCTCTCTCTCTTCCCCCTCTCTCTCTCTCTTCCCCCTCTCTCTCTCTCTTCCCCCCCTCTCTCTCTCTCTTCCCCCCTCTCTCTCTCTCTCTTCCTCCCTCCCCCCTCTCTCTTCCTCCCTCCCCCTCTCTCTTCCTCCCTCCCCCTCTCTCTTCCTCCCTCCCCCCTCTCTCTTCCTCCCTCCCCCCTCTCTCTCTTCTCCTCCCCTCTCTCTCTTCTCCTCCCCTCTCTCTCTCTTCCCCTCCCCTCTCTCTCTCTTCCCCTCCCCCCGCTCCCTCTCTCTTCCCCTCCCCCCGCTCCCTCTCTCTTCCCCTCCCCTTCTCTCTCTCTCTTCCCCTCCCCTTCTCTCTCTCTCTTCCCTCCCCTTCTCTCTCTCTTCACCTCCCCTTCTCTCTCTCTTCCCTCCCCCCTCTCTCTTCCCCTCCCCCCTCTCTCTTCCCCTCCCCCCCTCTCTCTTCCCCTCCCCCCTCTCTCTCTTCCCCTCCCCCTCTCTCTCTTCCCTCCCCCCCCTCTCTCTCTTCCCCTCCCCCCCTCTCTCTCTCTTCCCCTCCCCCCCCTCTCTCTCTTCCCCTCCCCCCTCTCTCTCTTCCCCTCCCCCTCTCTCTCTCTTCCCCTCCCCCCTCTCTCTCTCTTCCCCTCCCCCCTCTCTCTCTCTTCCCCTCCCCCTCTCTCTCTCTTCCCTCCCCCTCTCTCTCTCTTCCCCTCCCCCTCTCTCTGTCTTCCCTCTCTTCCCCTCCCCCCCTCTCTCTGTCTTCCCTCTCTCCCCCCTCTCCCTCTCTCTTCCCCTCCCCCCTCTCCCTCTCTCTTCCCCTCCCCCTCTCCCTCTCTCTTCCCCTCCCCCCTCTCCCTCTCTCTTCCCCTCTCCTCTCTCTCTCGCTTCCCCTCCCCCTCTCTCTCTTCCCCCCCTCTCTCTCTCTCTCTTCCCCTCCCCCCCTCTCTCTCTTCCCCTCCCCCCTCCTCTTCCCCTCCCCTCTCTCTCTCTTCCCCTCCCCCCTCTCTCTTCCCCTCCCCTCTCTCTCTCTTCCCCTCCCCCTCTCTCTCTCTCTCTTCCCCTCCCCCTCTCTCTGTCTTCCCTCTCTCCCCCCCCCCTCTCCCTCTCTCTTCCCCTCCCCCCTCTCCCTCTCTCTTCCCCTCCCCCCTCTCCCTCTCTCTTCCCCTCCCCCCTCTCCCTCTCTCTTCCCCTCTCCCTCTCTCTCTCTCTTCCCCTCCCCTCTCTCTCTCTCTCTTCCCCCCCTCTCTCTCTCTTCCCCCTCCCCCCTCTCTCTCTTCCCCTCCCCCCTCTCTCTTCCCCTCCCTCTCTCTCTCTTCCCCTCCCCCTCTCTCTCTCTCTCTTCCCCTCCCCCTCTCTCTCTCTCTCTCCCCTCCCCCTCTCTCTTCCCCTCCCCCCCTCTCTCTCTTCCCCTCCCCTCTCTCTCTTCCCCCTCCCCTCTCTCGCTCTCTGTCTCTTCTCCCTCGCGCTCTCTCTCTCTGTCTTCCCCTCCCTCTCTCTCTCTCTCTCTCTCTCTCTCTCTCTCTCTCTCTCTCTCTCTCTCTGTCTTCCCTCCCTCTCTCTCTCCCCCTCTCTCTCTCCCCCTCTCTCTCTCCCCCTCTCTCTCTCCCCCCTCTCTCTCTCCCCGTCTTCCCCTCCCTCTCTCTCTCTCTCTCTCTCCCTCTCTCTCTCTCCCTCTGTCTGTCTTCCCCCTCCCTCTCTCTTCCTGTCCCCTTATCACTCCCTCCCTTTATGCCCCTCACTCTATTTATACTTCTCTCCCCTCCTTCCTCTCCACCTTCTCTCTCCCATTCCTTCTCTCTTCTCCCTCCCCCTCCCCCCTCTCTCTCTTTCTGCCTCTATCCCCCCTTATTTCTTCTTGCCCCTCTCCTTTATCCCCCCTTATCCTTCACCCCCCCCCCCGCCGTCTCTTCACCCCCCGCCGTCTCTTCACCCCCCCCCCATTAGCCTTCTCTCCACCCCTTATCCTTCTCTCCATCCACCCCCCACCTCTTATCCTTTACTCCACCCCCCCACCTCTTATCCTTTACTCCACCCCCCACCTCTTATCCTTTACTCCACCCCCCCACCTCTTATCCTTTACTCCACCCCCCCACCTCTTATCCTTTACTCCACCCCCCACCTCTTATCCTTACTCCACCCCCCACCTCTTATCCTTTACTCCACCTCTTATCCTTTACTCCACCCCCCACCTCTTTATCCTTTACTCTCTCCCTCCTCCTCTCTTATCCTTTACTCTCTCCCTCCTCCTCTCTTATCCTTTT
>CM055122.1:241421277-241551327 GCA_029206835.1 Rana muscosa | reverse complement strand
AGCTGTAAAAACGCCAGTGGGCATGAGGCCTTAAATGTCAGTACCCAGTTATATTATGTACATTTAAGAAATAATCCAGGGCTTGTTTAACCACTTAAGCCCCGGACAAATACGGGCCATTATGACCAGGCCCCTTTTTGCGATTCGGCACTGCGTCCCTTTAACTTACAATTGCGCGGTCGTGCGACGTGGCTCCCAAACAAAATTGGCGTCCTTTTTTCCCCACAAATAGAGCTTTCTTTTGGTGGTATTTGATCACCTCTGCGGTTTTTATTTTTTGCGCTATAAACAAAAATAGAGCGAAAATTTTGAAAAAAATACATATTTTTTCTATATTAAACATCCCCAAAAAATAAAAAATAAAATTTTCCTCAGTTTAGGCTGATACGTATTCTTCTACATATTTTTGGTAAAAAAAAAATCGCAATCGGCGTTTATTGATTGGTTTGCGCAAAAATTATAGCGTTTACAAAACAGGGTATAGTTTAAAGGCATTTTTTTTTTTTTTACTAGTAATGGCGGCGATCAGCGATTTTTTTTTCGTGACTGCGACATTATGTTGGACACATCGGACACTTTTGACACATTTTTGGGACCATTGTAATTTTCACAGCTATCGGTGCAATAAAAATGCACTGGTTACTGTGAAAATGACACTGGCGGTGAAGGGGTTAACCACTAGGGGCGCTGAAGGGGTTAAGTGTGCCTAGGGGCGTGTTACTAACTGAGGGGGGCGTGGCTACGACTGACACATCACCTATCTCCGCTCTGATTACACAGAGCGGAGATCGCTGACAGTGTCAGTAGAGGAGCGGGGAGATGTTGTGTTTACACACACATCTCCCCGCTCCGAGCCTCCGTGAGACGATCGTGGGGATCCCCGCAGCGATCGAGTCCGCGGGACCCGCGGTCCCACTCACGGGGAAGGCAGGGGGTCGCGAGTGCGGCGGCGGCAGTTAAAGGGCCACTTACAGGTACGTGATTGTGCCTGTACGAGCCATTCTGCCGATGTATATATACCGTGAGCGGTCGGCAAGTGGTTGAAGCAATTTACTGAGCTGGACAGAACCAACGCTTGAGGGAGTCTGTTCCACATTTTCACAGCTTACTGTGAAGAAGCCTTTCCTTATTTGAGGATTTAAATTCCTCCAGACATAGTGCCCCCTTGTCCTCTGAGGTGACCTTAAAGTGAATAACTCCACCAAGTTCGCTATGCGGACCACTTATTTATACACCTCATATTCCCCTCCCCCCTTTAAGGAGGAGTTCCAGTCCCCTGTGAAAAGTCAGCAGCTATAAAAACTGTAGCAACTGACTTTAAAAAAAAAAAAAAAAAAAAAAAAACGGCCACTCACCTGTGTGCACCTCAGTCAGTTTTACCTGCTGTTTTCTTTCCTCTGTGCCAGCATCTTCACTATGGGCACCCGGCTGTGACATGTTGCAGCTTCATAGGCAGGTGCCCACTGCTCATGCGTGAGCAGTGCTATGCTTCCTGAATGGTGGATGCAGTCTTATGGGACCTGTCAAGTGTCCCAGAAGACTGCAGTGGGAGAGGGAGGAAAACTTCCGCTCCAGTCGCCTAGAAATCTGTCAATCAGCTGGTACCCCCCGCTCCTCAAAAGTGCCAGTTCTTCAAGAGGAGCGGGGAACAAGTCCTTAAAGCGGAACTTCCCCTTTTGGGTGGAGCTCCGCTTTAATCTCCTTCTCAAGAGAGAATAGATTCAGTTCCTCTAATCTTTCCCCAGAGCGGAGCTCCTCCATGCCTAACTGGTTGCCCTTCTCTGCACTCTCTCCAGTTCCCCGATATCCTTTTTGAGAACTGGTGCCCAAAACTGAACTGCATATTCCAGATAAGGTCTTAATAATTTGTACAGGTGTAAAATGTCTCTATGGAGTCCATACCTCAGTACAAGAAATCATTTTGGAAGCCGCAGCTTGGCATTGCATGCTAATAAGCTTTTGATCTACCATAACCCCCAGATCCTTCTCCACCATTGATTCACCCAGTTGTACTCACCCTAGTATGTATGTAGCATGCATATTCTTGGCCCCCAAGTGCATAACTCTACATCTATCAACATTAATCCACATTTGCCACATAGTTGCCCAATTAAACCATGCATTTAGGTCGGCTTTTAAGTTGGGGACGTCCTGTAAGGACGTTATTCACTGCATAGCTTGGTGTCCTCTACAAAGACTGAATGTCACCCTATCAGAGGAAGTGTAATAGGACTACAAAATATCCTCCTTTTCTATAACTTGAAGGAGTGTTCTGTGGTTCAGAGCTGAACTCTGTATGAATAGTGCATAGTTCTCTGGACAGTACTGGCTTTTCAGCAGGATAAACAGGAGTTTTTTGCACTGATACAACAGATTTAACTTTTTTTTTTTTTAAATGGGAAAATTAATAGACCTAAATTTCACAGATCACAGAAGTTAATTGTTAGGGGCTGTCTGTGCACAACCTGGTCTGTGGAGGTTCAGAATGGAGAGCAGGATGCTGGGGTGTACTATAAAGTTTTTGTATTTGTCGGATTGTTCCTACAGCGCCCCCCCCCCCCCCCCCAAATCACACTCCTTAAAAATGGTCATCAGGAGGAATTTGCAAACACAAGATCGTCTACTGATACTTGAGCTGGCCATACACAGGCAGAATTTCATTAGGACGTTCATACAGAAATGCAGAGATATTTCAGACCTTTCAACATTATTATGGGGTCTACAAAGTTGTTATGAAAACCCTCATTTTTGTTTCAATTTTACATTCAATTTGCGGATGCACATGCGAATTACAATGATACACATTTTTTTTAAATAAAAAAACGTTTAGAAACCCCAAGTTAGCGTCTTGTTTGAGAATTTTTTTTCCATCCTTCACTTTCCACTTGTAACCACGGTCAAAAATTGTCAATTTGACCACCACTGATTATTTGAATAGTTATAGTAAGAAAGCTCAAAGAGGAGCAGCTGGTTGGATCGGGCATAGATGTAATCACATGGGGCTGGGTGTGATTACGGTTTTGCACATATTGACCACGTAGAAAATGTGTGTGCTGTTCTCAGTGCATCAACATTTTCATTCATATTTTTTATGGCCTATTAGGTCCTTTTGATTGCTGAGTGGTTTCTCTGGGTGACTGCACCCAGTCCATCTTATTACACCATGAGCTTTCTTGTATAAAAAGTACTTCAGGCTTAATTGAACTGTGTTCCCCTGGAAATAGAAGTAGAAGTCAACATTGTGAAACACTATGTTTATATATCAGTTTATCAACAGTGACTTTTAGGCCTCATGCCCACTGGCGTTTTTACAGCTGCGTTTTTTGCAGCTTAAAAACGCCTGTCCATGTTATTGTAAATATTTTTTTTTTTTTTTTTTTTTTTTTTTGAAAAAAAAAAAAAAAAAACGTCAGAGCTAAAAACGCGACCGCACGTTAGTGCGCGTTAGTGCGCGTTAGTGCGCGTTAGTGCGCGTTAGTGCGCGTTTTTGCGCGTTTTTTGACGCTCGCGTTTTTTTCTGCCTAATTCTGACGCTGAGGAACGCACTGGCCCTGGGTTTTTTTTACAGCTTACAAACGCCTATGCTCTTTACAGCTCAAAAACGCCTAGGTGGGCATGAAGCTATAGACTAACATGGACAGGCGTTTTTAAGCTGTAAAAAACGCTCAAAAACGCGGCTGAAAAAACGCCAGTGGGCATGAGGCCTTATACAATTAAACCCTCACAGCTGAATACAAGACCGTCCTGAGACAAATCTGAGTATTGCATCTAGAAATGGAATTAAGGCCACACTTAGTAATGTTTATTTGTAATTGGACTTCTCATTGGAACTTTATTTGGTTGACACTCATATCGCAGTGTGTTTGTTCTGACATTAATGCTAAGAAGTATGGCTCCTCTTTAAATGGTAAAGTGTAGTGTTGGGACCAGGGCTGGGACAAAGGGTGAGCAGAAGGGACAGTTGCCCTGGGCATATCAGAGCAAGGGGACAGAGTAGTAAACCCATTTCTACAGCATGCATTAACAATGGGGGAGGGGGTGCAGTTCTTCCTCCTTGCTCTGGGCGCTAGACAAACCTCTCCCGATACTGGTTGGGACCTAAAGTTCCATAGTTGGTGGAGAATTACTCATTGCCTAATACTGGAATATGCAATTCAGTTTTGGGCCCCAGTTCTCAAAAAGGATATTGGGTAACTGGAGAAAGTGCAGAGAAGGGCAACCAAACTGATAAGAGGCATGGAGGAGCTCAGCTATGAGGAAAGATTAGAGGAACTGAATTTATTCACTCTTGAGAAGAGGAGATTAAGGGGGGATATGATCAACATGTACAAATATATAAGGGGTCCATATAGTGAGCTTGGTGTTGTTATTCACTTTACGGTCAACACAAAGGACAAGGGGGCACTCTTTACGTCTAGAGGAAAAGAGATTTCACCTCCAAATACGGAAAGGTTTCTTCACAGTAAGAGCGGTGAAGATGTGGAATAGACTCCCTGCAGAGGTGGTTCTGGCCAGCTCAGTAGATTGGATTTTTTTCTTATATGTACATAATATAACTGGGTACTAACATTTATAGGTAAAGTTGATCCGGGGAATATCCGATTGCCTCTCGGGGGATCAGGAAGGAATTTTTTCCCCTGCTGTAGCAAATTGGATCATGCTCTGCTGGGGTTTTTAGCCTTCCTCTGGATCAACTGTGCGTATAGAATTCGGTATATGGGATTGTATGACATTATTTTATTTTTTTATGGTTGAACTGGATGGACTTGTGTCTTTTTTCAACCTGACTAACTATGTAACTGTGTTCCTATTGTTTAACTCTGAGCTGACTTGGTTCCCTGCAGTGCAGGTTATTAGAAAATTTATTTTTATAATCATCCAGAAAGGGGAATGATGGTTGGTAAGCGGAGGTGAATTTATTTACTTGATAACCTGTTGAGTGTTGAAGGATAATTTTGTTTGCACTTTTCTGTTAAGTAATAAATATTGACTTGTTTCAGAAATGGTATGTTTAAGAATCTTTTTTCCAAACTGTTAGCTTAGTTCATATTTGGCTTGTATCAGCTGAGATGAGATTATGGTTAGGTTAACATTGCTTTTTTTTATTTTTAATTGAGGAGAAACGCATGAAAACATAATCCACATAATGCCAGACTTAAAGTAAGCTTATATTGAAGTAACAAATATACACCTGCTCATGTTGCTGAACCCTCCTATCCTTCGATGACAGAGCCACCTTGGCCCCAATTTAGATCTGCAATTGTGGCCAGATATCACAATAATCCATTCGAGGATTTAAAGGTTTTGGTGGGTTGAGGGTGAACTTGAGCGGCGCGCACTGGTCGCTGTGACAGTTATCACCAGAGACGTGCCTTGAAGTTGGCATTCACTGCACATGGGCTAGCAGGCAGAAAGGAAATCTCAAACCTAATAAAGTGGTTGTTCACAATCACCTTGTAAAACTCATTCAGTTTCAAATAGGAATGAAAGTAAAACAATTTTGTATAGACATAAAAAAACACTAGAAATACCTCCTTTTTTTTTTTTTTTTTTGTCGTCGCATTCACTCTGTTCTCAGCTGCATAAGAGTCTATGCAGGGGGGCGGGGGGGATGTTGTGTCAGGACAAGTCTGCTCATTGGATGAAAACAGGCTACATAGCAATATGGCTACCTGGAGGTGTTCTGTACACAGAATGTGTACAGAATGACCCCCGAAACCTAATTTCCTGCTTGTGTGATTGGCTCACTGATTTTCCCAGAAGTCTACCCTAAGATATGTCAGATTTCAGGCATCCCCTGCAATAAAAATGTAATTTTTGGTGAGATACTCCCAATAGGAAATCGCATGTAAAGGGATGCAGATCCTGCAATTTTATTTAGAGCTCTGTGGGTGCAGCAGCTGATTTTAAAATGATGAAACCACTCCCATTAGGCTCACTCAACACCATGGACACAGACAAACGCACAGGGATTTCTTCAGAATAACAAAAGGTAGGAATCTGGAACAAAGTTTAATTCCTTGCAATGTATGTAGATCACCCAGAGGGGAATGTGTTTCTTAACAAAAGTGAAGTTACTCTTTAAATCAGTGGGTTTAGGTCCACATTAAATCCTTGTAGTACTTGTCTCTGAGAAAAAACTGTGCCTAGCTCCTGCCAAAGGGGAGGGTCACAGTTCCAGCAAAGCCACAAATTGATGATCAGACACAAGTTAGCTTATCTTGCTGACCAGACAAGTCTTCTAAATGCCATAATTCAATGGCATTCTGTCATGTAACAGGCTTCCATGGAATCTGGAATGGCTTTTCTGTACTACGGTTAAAGTATTTTAGGACAGATTTATAAAACCACCTTTTGGATTTTTAATGGGTTCCTTTTTTTTTTTTTTTTTTAACGTTAAACAAAGGTTTTTATTGCTCAAAGGGTGCATACATGTGAAGTATATTTTGCATATAAACTTGGTAACTGATACATTGAGAGTCATACTTGATGTAGGTAAGGCAACAGATTCATTATCTTTGTCATGTGAGCGTGCTCTACAAGAATACATTGCACATCCAAAGACTTCCTAGGAAAACCTATGTCTGAGCATTCATTTCTGACTGATATGGTCTTGTTATGTACAGGTACTCGACTCTTGAAGCCAGCGGTCCCATATCTTGTTATATTTATTGGGGCATCCCCTGTTGATATATATACATTTCTTGTATGGCAGGGTATTATTCACTTCTATTTTCCATTCTACTATTTTGGGAGTTGTTTGTCTCATCCATTTTTTAACAATGACTTTCCTGGCTGAAAACAGTGTCTCATGAAGAAATGTTTTAGTGTATTTATCTATTGTGTCTGGTAACATTCCCATAATGCATTGTTTGGGGTCTAATGCAAGGGGTGAGCCCATCTCGTCGTGTAGAAATGTCACAATTTGTTTCCACAAACCTTGTATCTTAGGGCAGGCCCAGATCAGGTGGAAAAAAGTGCCCGTCTCTTGTCCACACATCAGACATGTTGTAGAATAGCTGCGCTTGTATCTTGCCACTCTGAGGGATGTGAGGTACGCTCTATGTAGGACATAAAGTTGCGAAAGTCGATCGGACAGCTTGGGAGACACTGCTTTACAGGACTCCAGCGCCTCGCCCCACTCCTCATCCTCTATTGGCCCAACCTCCCGCTCCCATCTGGGTTTCAGATCGTACGCTAGTTTGGTAGAAATGGGAGTGGAAAGCATATTGTAAAATGCTGAGATCAGTTTGTGCGAATCTGTGCTCTTAATTACTGCCATAATTACATTGGGCGTGGGGTGTGGGACGGAGTCAGGGAATTGCGACTGCGTCGCGTGGCGGAGTTGTAAAAATCTAAAAAACATTCGGTTTTGAAGTGTAAATTCTTCTCTAAGGGAATCAAAGGTTTTTAGGCGCCCCTTGTCTAGGAGGTGATGGAGGTAAAACACCCCTTGCGTGGACCACGTACCCGTATCCTGTATTTTGGTGAGCTCAGGGAGATTCATATTATGCCATAGCGGTGTGTAGTCGTTGTAGTGTGGAGTACTGAGTTTGGAAGAGGCTAAGTCCCATATTTTCCTGTAGTGATATAACATGGTATGCCTATTTGTCCCCGGCTCCGCCCCTCCCGAGCTTTAATGGGTTCCTTAAAAGATTCAAGACCATTTTATTTAGCCAATGCAACGGCCTGAATTCTAAATTAAACCAAGCAACATTCCAACTGGAAGCTAGAATTATAGTAGAACTTCTGAAGGTCAGAAGTGGGAGTTGTACATAGATGGGACTAATGAATAAAGATGGATCAGGTGAACATTGAAATCCTACTTTACGCCTAACAATTTGAAGCAATTATGGGTGATCTGGTTGTGGTTTCAGACCATGCTTTTAAAGTGGTTGATCTTAGTTGGTGAGCATGGATTACAAAATGAACATACACACAATTGCTAACTAGGAATTAGTTGACCGTTCGCAAATTTCTATATCATTTTTATAGCAACAGTCATGTCCGGTCCAAAGTTTAAATTCACAAGCTGTTATGCATTGGCAGAGGTTGCATTCTCTAACTTTTATGTGAAAAAGGCTTACTCTGGTGACCTTTGCCTGTCTGTAGAGCATACCCAGTCGTATAAACCACTCAATAACGTGCCCTGTTCTTTAGGCGCCAGTCATTCCTTCAGTTGGATACCAAGCCCCATAGTCTTAGAATTCACAAGGGGGTTTCTGTGCCATCAGTGCATCATAAATAATGGGTGATTGGGAAAGTTTAATTCAGCACAATCTATGAATTCAGAGGGCAAACCTTTAGGATAAGGGTTGTATTTTAAAGTATATTAGCCCAGCAGGGGAATTTGTCTATCCACGCTTTTAGCATGGATGGAGAAATCTGTCAGATGTAGATGCAGATGGCCTGCAGGCTGATTGAAAAATCTGAGTTTATAGCTAGATTGTGTCCTACTGTAAAATTATTAGGATATTATTTAACTTTGGGTCTTTAGCCCTCTTTAGTTAGACTACATTTACTATGTCTTTTCATTTAGAAGAAGTGCAGGCCTAGGTACAGTGTATACATTGCTTATATAAATATGTGAAAGCTTTTTGTATAGTTTAAACAAAAACTCCATCCTAAGGGTCTGCTGTTGTAGCATATTTTTAAAGCAACTGGATTAACGGATGTCAGAGTTATAGACTTGAAGGGACACATAAAATGCTTGTATGAAAAATAATGTGCAAAAAAGGACACGCATAACAGGGGAATACCGTATATGTTAAGCAGTGACAGCCTCGACTTTTCAAGGTCTCTTTTTATATGGATTTGCCTATAGTTGGTATGTTGGTGCAAATTTTTGGAACATTACACCCTATGTGCCAGTGTGTGAACCTTTAAACCACTAATATGTAGATATTTTAAAAGTAACAACCTAATCATCAGTTTGTAAATTCTAATAAAACATTGCATTGAAATATTTCAAGTAAAAAGGGAAATTTGATTTAAATGGGTCCTCCAGAGCTATGCATGTTGGGTGAGAGATTCCGGTATATGTCTACATATACATAATTTATTAAACAGTCTAACCAAACCAAAAGTGGCAATCTGAGGAGAAGTGGGAACCTTGGAGGAGGATGTTGGGCAAACACAAGCCATTGGCCCTTTCATGGTAGGCACAGTTATGTGGGCTTAAAAAAAGGTAATACGTTTTTTTTGGCAGTGATAGGTGGGTGTTCCTAAAGGATGCCATTTATTGGGACATGCTTTATGCTTTTTTTTTTTTTTTTTTTTTTTTTTTTTTTTTTTAACATCAGCCTCCCATGACATCTCAGCGTCTGAAAGCAAGTTTATGCTGGAATTCTTTTTTTTTTTGTCAGATGTAAACAGGGAGCTGGTATCTGTGAAATGGCCAGTATGTTTCAGTGACTGTAGGTTCCTATTTTATTTTGATTAGTTATCCCCACTGGAGGCACTAGCCCGAAACATTTTATTAGTCTTAGCCCCAGGGGCAGATGCCCCCACAGTTGATGAGTTGAATCTGTTCAGCTCTTTATATATTCTGGTGACTGCAATGGTCTTTTTGCTGTATCCTTGCTCTGCTTCCACCCTTTTTGTAGTTAGGGGTGTGTAGCTCATCACTCCTGTTGCATTCTGCAATATATAAAATAAGTTCAGCAGGGTAGAGTGAGTGGACCCCTCTCTTGATGGTTGTGATGGAGTCCACATTTTACTCATGATATCCCTGAGATATGTAGGGTAATGGTTTGGCTGATCAGAATACATAATAACCCCAACTCATGTTGCTTTCTTTTGTATATAAATTATGCAAACATTCAAATTTTCTATTGTATTTTGTTGTAAGGAAATAGTTGTATTGTGCGTTTTGTAACTAATACAAAATGGAAAGCAATTTTGCAAAATTTGTTATAAATGACAGCCCAGAATTTTATACAGGAGGTTGGCTACCTAAGCCACCATCTGACATATATCTAAATGTAGAACCTTAGTTGCCGTTCATATTGTAATCAAAATAAGGAATGAATCTGGGATGATTTATCACTATTGAAATGGCATTTTGCCACACAAGCTTACTCGTGCCCAGTATTCTGAGAATTTTTATTGGTGAATGCCATGGTTATAAATGGCCAGCAATGGGTACCACATGTTTGGAAGCTTAGCTGCTGTTGGGCAATGGCTCCCTTGTAAAATCTTAACTCGTGACAGATGAAGAGCCATCACTCCATTTAGATCTAAGGAAGTTATTTGTGTTATGTTTATTTGTACCAACCTGTGATCACTTTATTGGCAAAAATGTCAACCTCATTCCTTATCAACCTGTTTGTTTTGACCTGTAGGGAGAAGGAGATAATAAAGATGATTATGTCCACTGTAATCTGCTGTGGGTAAGCCGGACTATGCCATAACGGCTTGACTATGGTGTTTCTAATATTGGCTTTGTGCTGTCAATTGCTTTTTTTCAGCTTGGAAAGCTGGCACCAGTGTTTGCAAGGGCTATATAGTGACATCTCCCAAAATCATATCAGTCATTTGTTAGTGCCAGTAAACATTTTTTACTATCTGTATTTGAATACACTTTTAGATTCCTGAGCTTAAACGTTTTTCCAATTCCAGTCTTTGATTACCCCTCTTAGGAGTTTTTGGTGTGCTCCAATATAAAAAAAAAAAATAGATTTGTGCCATCAGGGCAAAGCATGATTATATAGGGGTGGATTGGATTTAAGAGATTAAGGAATGTTTCTTATACATGCATATATTAGTAAAGTTATTGTTAAAGGGTCAGTCCACCCAAAAATAATATATTTTGGGTAAAGCCGTATGGGCTGGGTCAGCCCCTGGCTTTTTATTTTTTTATGTATCTTGGATACTTCCACAGCAAGATCTCTCTGCCATAATTGCTGACCCTATCCACCTGGGGGTTTTGTCATTTTTGGCAACCTTTTGTGTGTTTCAACTCCTCATTTTGTATTCTCAATATAAAGAGAATTTCAAATACTATCCACAGTGGGTGTTGGGAAGTCAAACTCTGAGTTCTCACCAATGGAATTAATAAGAAACTATTGAGTGGTTTACCTCCTAGCACCTATCAACCACTGATATTTCAGTTTTGGGTTGGCTGACCATTTATATACATACATGATTGGCAAAATAGTGCATGGGCATGGATTTTAAGATGATTTTTTCCAAGTCCATCCCTTTGAACCATGCTCATGAGGAATGCACCCCCCCCCCCCCCCTTACTGCCAGTTAGTAATACTGCTTGTTAACAAATCTTTAAAATCCTTTTTTTTTGGTTACCTCTTAATTTTCATGCTTTGCTTCTGCCTCTGTCCGTAGGAACCTGTGTATGCTTCTGTTTACTCTCCTGCTATACCTGCTGCCCATAAATGCCAGTATTTCCTTCCTATAAACCAGGTGAGAAACAGTGTGCACATTTAAACACCGGCATAGCTTTTTGTTGGGCTTTTTTTTTTTTTTTACCAGTCAAGACCCTGCATGTGGCCATCACATGGGGTATGAGAAGAAAGTGGATAGCCAACAGATTTTGTTGCCTATAGTAAAATTTGGATGCAGTCACTCTCTCTTGTAGATTAGCTGTAAAAACAATCGGATAGAATTTACTAAAACGGGTGCACTCAGAATCCGGTGAAGCTGTGCGTGGTAGCCAATCCGCTAATACGTTGATCTTGTTCAATTAAGCTTTTACTACAAAACATGAAAGCTGATTGGTTTCTGTGCAGAGCTTCACCAGATATTGCATGCTCCAGTTTTAGTAAATAACCCCCGATGTTTTTTAATTTCTTATGTAGTATATTGTTGCTGTAGATGGCCTTAAAAAAAAAAAAAAATAGAAAATATGTCATCTGTTAGTGGTTGTTTCTTGGTGTAAGCCACTATGTTGTTCTTGTCCTATGACCCATGAATATTTTTTGGTGGTAAAATGTCACATTTACATAATAGCATGTAACATTTTGAATTTTTTTTTGGGGGGAAATCCTGAAGCCTTAAACCCCTCCATACATATTTTTCATGTCTGTGCATTAAAAGATGTGTGGCTAAATATGTACTGTATGTGTGTTTGTACACAAAGTTCAGCCTGGCACTTTAGTACAGCAGTTAAGCTTATATACAGATGTCATGGGGGTATTGACTAGACTATGTACATACTGGCTTTGCTTGTCTTGAAACTAAAACTTTTTGCTTCCATGTGTTATTTTTGAAGGCTTTCCTATTCATACCTGTCATCGTTGCCACAAATCCTTAAGTTGCTAAATGTTCGACCTATGGCTGTGTTCTGTGTGGACCAAAAAACCCTCTTGTTAGTGGTTTGTGTTATAAACCAGTTCTGGCTAATGCCCTGATGAGGTTTGTTGTGCTATGGCTTTTCTATAGCTCTGTCCTCTTTCTCGTTCTTTCCTTATTTTTCTGTATTTTCTTTCTTTACTTTCAAGGTCAGTAATGATAGCATGAGGGAGTCCAGTCCACTGATGTTTGCCGAGCGGCATCCTTGGAGATGGAAGGTGAATTCAGATTTGCATAGAGTTGTTAGCACAATAATATATTCCTAAATCCGTTTGTTCAAGTCTCTGTAAGATATGTCATCTGCACACCAAAGTCAAGCTTTGAGAAGGTTGCCTCATTGGATCACAATCACACAAAGTGTGCAGTGTTGGGAGGCCAAAGAGAACCTCTGCATCCAGGCCTGTGTGATAAATGATTTGAACAAACACTGCATGCTATAGTGTGTGTTTGTGATGCAGTAAAGCCACTGCCCTAAAATTTGGTGTGTGGACAACATTTGTTTTATAGAGTTTGATGGTGCCAAACATCTGATATCACAGCAAACACTAGTGCTGCAGCATGTTCTTGATTAGAACTGAAGAAGCGGTTTGGATAAGTTGTGAAAAGTCTTCAGCATTACAGAACTTAAATGTAACTACTACTAGCTTGAGCAATAAAGAGCTTACAATGGCCTTTAAGCACAGGTACTGTTAGATGAGCTAGCAAGACCAATGGCAAGGGTCACCTAAGTAATACATAATCTCCAAGTCTGATAGGTAAGCAATGAAAGGACACTGATAATCGTTCCACCCTCCCATTCTATCAGCAGACTCCCAGTGTTGGATCAATGGATTATGATCAGCTCACATTACTGGCCTTTCATTCCCAGCTGCTGTGTGGATTTTTACCGGACTTTACTATAAAGACCAGTACAGATACATACACTAGCTATATTTCAAGCTGAACTCTGGGGGGGGGGAGGGGGGAGACATCCCCACACTGCAAGGATTAAATGCTGGCTTATGTCTAGGGTACCCATCACAAGCACTTTTTCTTTGCCTTGCGCCTTCCCTGAGGTTGTGGGAAGTTCATTGGCATCCTCGTACAGTGATTTGGCCCTGCACTGCACCTGGTAATATAACAATGCCTGCGATCACTGGCATGCAGGGCAAAGAAGCTGAGGGACCCAGTCTTAGTGTGGAGGAAGCCTGTGTGTGGGATCAGGTAAGTAAAAGTCCTTGCTGGGCCTCGTTCACACGGGTGATTCCATGCATGCCCCATGCAGGGCTGTGTTTTGCTGGCATGGGGATCCCCATGTGTTGCGTGCATCCCCATGTCGGCATTCCATTGTTTATTGGGACATGGGGCTGCTGTCCCAATAGGACATTCTGCGGGCCCTCAAATTCACCCTGTGTGCATTCAGGAATCTGCACACACATGTCATATTGAAACACAGTGGCTGTGTCTGTGCAGCGGCGTACCCCATTAGACAACAACGGGACGCCGGAACGGGGATGTACGCAATACCTGTGCCGGTAAAACACAGCACTACATGGGGCATGCATGAAATCGCCCTGTGTGAAAGAGGCCTTATGGGTACCCTAGGCATGAAAGAGTATTTAATCTTTGCAGTGTGTGGGGAGCCACCCTGCAAAAGAAATTTCTCTGGACCTCCGCTTTAGAACTTTGTATTTCCTTTCACTTTCTCTCCTGATGACATTGTTTTCACCAGGATAAATAATGAGGGAAAATCTCCTTAATGGGGATACAGCAAAACCCGACAGACCATATACTCCACTTTTCAAAACAAGGAGTACTTTGTATTTTTTTTTCCCCCCTAATACATATTTGAATTGTAAATAGTGACTCTTCATTATCTGCCTGGAGTTTCGCTCTAACACTCTTGCTATATTGACCGTGAGAACATTAAGATCTGCATTGGAAGGTCGCACAGCCCTAGTATGTTCATAGAAGTGTAAGTGTGTGTGGAAATTTAATTTGGCAAGCTGTATGACACAGTGGTAAGTTGTTGTGTCAGAATTTTTAGACAAAGTAGACTGTCATTTGGGTATAAATATGTAGGTAGATATTGGTATAAAGATGTGTGTGTATATGTAGATATGGAAAGATTTTAAATTGAGCCTGTCTGTGATCCTTTGTGTATCGGTTTAGTAAATCATGTTTACAGCATCCTTCTAAATTAGTTTAATGCTTCCCTGCTTGTTGTTTACATACTGCCGGCCTTGTTCCAAGCCAACTGTGGGATCCTCTGTCCTTAATTCGCTTGCATCTAATCCAGTTTGAAGTGTGTTTGGCACAGGTAGTCCGGTCTTGTCAGTTGGAACAGATCCTGGACATCACAGATTAGACCCCTTCCATCTGCCTTGTAGAGCTAGACTAAAGCAACAAAGGTCAAACGCCATGTGTCTAGACTGCCCTGGATTGGCTCATCTCCATCTGTTCACGGCCATCTTCCTGGGAACATCAGCTCATTGGTGACATGTTTGCGGTTACCCCTGCTACTTCAGTACATTAAGATTTATTTTTTTAAATACCTGTAATATGTACAAAAGAGTGCTCTGTGTAATGACAAGGAAGTTCCCACCCATGAATCCTGTTTTTGCTTGGACCACTGACTGCAGAGCAATGACAGCTTAAATAGCATCATGAAAGTTGACCTTTAACTGAATTTCTGAAAAGATGCCATATACTGCATAGCAATTTAAAATCTGTTTTTGACAGTCATAAGGACATGAAAGAGTTGCGGTTATTTTTCTTAAAATTATTGGGCTTTTTTGGTGAAACAAAGCAAACTGAAGTCCAGCACCTATAGAAACCAGCCATCTTGTACTGGACTGGCTGCAGTAAGGTTGCTTTTGATTGGTAGCAAGAGGTTACTGCACTTTGCCCTTTGTAGTTTACTACTTGCGTTATTTATTGCATTTTGTATATTTGGAAAAAAATAATTAAACTTTGAAAAAATGTACTTTACTGTGGTTACATCTGCAGTTCAATATTTACAGTACAATCTAATGAGAATTGTATCAATGTGTAATGGAGCAGTACATATGTAGTGGCCTCAGGATATACGAGAAAACAATATGGTAGTTAATACAGTGAGCAATAGTGTAAAAAAAAAAAGTCAATGTCAAAGGGCTACCAATCCGTCCCAAGTTTTTGTTTTTTGTCCAGGTAGCGTCAATGTATGATAAACTTTGCCAAATAATTTTTGTTAATGGTAGTTCTTTTGCTCTTAAGTGGGGCATCAGGGCTACCCCCCCCTTATTTTTTTTATTCAGCTGAATAAACCATCCCAATTTACTCATTCCAAGGAGGATCTGTTTATGAAGAAAATCTGTAATTGGCTTATTTGGTAATTTTATTAAATATTAGAGTAGTAAGGCCCTTTTCACACCTTTTGTAACCATGCACATAAAAACCCAGGTTTTACATACTCTAATGCAATACACCGTGTATGTATGTTGCCATTCATTTTGAATGGCACACCAGTGCATTCTATATATACAAGAAAAGTAAACTGCGCCACAGAATACAAATATGAATACCCTGTGCTTTTTCAAAAATATTGCAGGTATGTTTTTTTCCCATGTATTCAGGACTGTTAATGGCTCTTCTAAAGTGACCAGGATGCCTTAATGCATTGCACTTGGAGAAGTTTGCGTGTGACCTACTGGAAACCTACACTATAAAAAAAACTAATGTTGCAGACTTCTGAAATCACTAGTTGCTTGCCTTTCATGTGCGTCATTATTTTTGACTTGAAATACGTTGGATTCCTAAAAGGTTAATAGATTTTCAGGGTTTTGAATGAGGAACATTATAGGGTTGATTTTACTAAAACTGGAGAGTGCAAAATCTGGTGCAACTCTTCATAGAAACCAGTCGGCTTAACTTTATTTATTTTTTTGTCAAATTCTAAAGTGATTGTAAAGGTTCTTTTGCTATTGGGGGGGGGGGGGGGGTAACATGCTATACTTACCTGCTATACTTAACTGCTCTGTGCAAGGGTTTTGCATAGTGGCCCGATTCTCCTTTTCTGGGGTCCCCGGCGGCGCTCCTCTTCGAGTGCCCTCATGAAGAGCTGCTTTCTATAGGGGCACTCGTGCCGGTGCGCTCCCAAGTTCTGCTACGGCGTCCCTTGTCACAGACAGGACTCGGCCCCGGCTCCTGTGCCACTGGATTTGATTGACAGCAGCAGAAGCTAATGGCTCCTGCTGCTAGCAATCTATCCAATGAGGATCCGAGACAGCGGCTGGAGCTGCTATGCTCGTCTCAGACGCTGGAACGATCGGGTTCAGGTAAGAAAAAGGGGGGCTGTGGAGGGCAGCTGCAGCTCAGGTTTTTCACCTTAATGCATAAAATGCATTAAGGTGAAAAACCACAGGTTTTGCAACTCTTAATTGAACAAGCTGAGGTTAGAAGCTGATTGGCTACCATACACTGCTGCACCAGATTTTGCACTGTCCAGTTTTAGTAAATCAGCCCCACGTTTTTTTTTTTTGTACCTTACAGAGTTCTTAAAACACAATACACTTTCCTGCCCCTACGAGCCACAAGTAATCATTATAATCAATATAAGTAATCATTTGTTGAGTTTATTTAATGCAGCACTGTGTACAAGCCAATTAGAATTCATTATTCTGCCTTCTCCAGGTTTTTAGAGATCAAATCTTTGATTTAATGTACTTTGTGCTATTATTAAGCAGTCATGGATGTATGTTTATAGCAAGTTTTATTGAGCAATAATGGAGTAACCCTTTCATGTTCCACTGACAAGCTGTGGTTCTGTTCATTTCCTTAACTGTTCCCTGAAGTATTAATACTCTACTCGGGATCATTTATTATTCCAGATGTTCTGAATAAGTGCGAGACTGGCTGGGGTTGTTTCGGATAATTTTGAAGTCTTTTACTTACTAGACCGACCTCGGTGCTGCACATTTTTTTTTCCTCCGTTTTTAATAGTACTGAAATAAGACAGCCTTTGCATGCATGTGTAAATAGAACGTTTAAGGTTTCCATAATTCAGCTGTGGCCTGCCTACCCAAGACTGAGGTTCCAGTGTTGGGTAGATGCCAGTAGGTTGAATTCTCCTTGTATCTCTCGATGACCCCAGTGATTCCAAACACTGCCTACTTACCATATCCAGTGAAAGGGAATTTCACTGTCCACAAATGCCTAAAGCCAAATTCTAGGGAGCTATAAATGACACAAATTAAGGAAGTTCTGTAAGTTTATGGCTCCATGTACACAGAAGCTGATAAACTGCAGTTTATTGGCGTTTTTTTTAAAAAGCCCATTAACTGCACTCTATGTTAGCCTATGTGTTCATGTACACTTAACGTTTTTTAGCTTTAATAAGTAGTGGAGTTAATGGGCTTTTTTCTGAAGAAATTCGCGTTCAAAGTGCCGTTTTTCGGCAGAAAAAAACGCAAAACGCTCAAACGCTGGCCGCGAGCGTTTTTGAGCGTTTTTTGGTCCATTGAAAAAATAAATTAAAAAAAAGCTACACTGAAAAACGCTAAAAAGCTAGTAAAAAACGCTGATAAGATGGCTTTTTCTGCTGCTTTAAAAACGACAGTTTTTGAGCTTCTGTGTACATGGAGCCTAATACATCATTAAATCTGTTTTTATGTTTCAATATTTTTATTCAAATTTTGTCATACAAAATGTATAAAAGTCGCAACATAACATTGTACAGTCACAATCAACATTTGGGGTAACACAATGAAGATCACTAAGTGTAGGGGTCCTTGGAGTAGTAAACAAAAAAATAAATAAAAAATAAATAAAAAATAAATAAATAAATAAGTAGAAATAACGATTATCACTACTTAATAGCTCACATAAGTCCGAAGCTCCGTAGAGCCGTTAACCCCTATTGGCATCGCAGATCATATCTGAACCGTCCACCCAGATGAGCCGCCCCCCCATCCATCTATCGGGGGGGGCGCAACTCAGCCGGCTGTGTGGGCAGCCCAGAGGTCCGATCAGACTGACAATGGTCCCGTAGGAGCTGAGAAAACAGGGAGCAGCACAAACCTCTAAGGTCTGGATCTGACTCCAAAAATAAACAATAAATACATTTCAAAAGAGAGGAAAGAGGACAGTGACAGAGAATAGAAGGGAGGAAACAGAGTAAGGAAAGGACAGTTGAGGAGGGGGAATGGGGGGAGGGAGGGGGGGGAGGAGCCCCGATTCAGCACCCAGACATCCCAACCTAACCCCTTAAGCTATGCTGTAAACATCCCCGGGTCATTAGTTAGGTAACGAAGCCATGGGTCCCACACTTTATGAAACAGTTTCATTTTATCTTGGGCCAGAGCGGTCAAGCGTTCGTTTAGCATCAACCAAGACAACTTGCCTTTAAGCTGATCGAATGGTAGAGCTGCCGATTTCCAGTTCCTAGCAATGGTGATTTTGGCTGAGATAAATATAAATGTCAAGAGCCTCTTGCAGGACTTGGAGGCTTCCACATCTCCTCCCCCCAGTAGTGCTTGCTTAGCTGATTTAGTTAGGTTTAGTTGGGTAAGGGAGTAAACTAAATTATACACCCTGATCCAAAACCTCCGGACCTTTGGGCATGTCCACCAAATATGATAGGTGGTGCCCACCTGGCCACATCCTCTAAAGCACAACGGGGTAGCTCCTGAAACAAAAGTTGCCAGTCTGACCGGCACCATATACCACCTCAGCAGAACCTTATAATTGGCCTCAATTATCGAAGTATTGACGAGCGAACGAGATGCTGTCTCGGCTATCCTATGCCATTCGTCCAGATCCAGGGTTTCCTGCAAGTCGGTCTCCCATTGGACCATATAATTCAGCTTTGTCGATGCACTCAGCAATATCGAATATATAGCCGATAAATGTCCTTTAATTTTATCATAATTTTTGCATAGATGTTCCATGGGAGTTTGGGTTGCTAGGTCGCTCTTGCGAGCCAGGGTTTGTACATAATGTGAGATTTGGGCGAACCTATAACCCTCCGCTGGAGGCATTTGATGCCTGTCAGCCATAGTCCGTTCGGTCAGCATACCTCTATGATCGCACAAGTCAGCAATACACTTAAAACCCTTATTAGTCCACCATTCGAACGCTAGTGGGGTGAGACCCGGGGTGAATGCTTTATTTTGAAGCAGAGGTGTCAATGGAGAATGAGGAGATTTGAATTTGTGAGATCTGGAGAGTCTGTCCCATAGTTCCAGTGACATGGATAAAGTAGGGCAAAGTATAGGAGGTCGCTCCTTGATAGGGAGCCATAAAATATAAGAAATAGGTTTGGGACGGCAGGAATAAGATTCCATAGCCATCCAAATGGCCTGTGCCTGTTGGGAGTGAAACCTTGTAAGTTGTGCTATCTGGGCAGCATAAAAATATTTTAATAAGTCTGGAAGACCAAGTCCTCCTCTCCGCTTCAACGTGTATAGAGTGCTCCTATTCACCCTGGGTCTCTTATCACCCCAAATAAACTGTATTACTTTATTCTGGAATCGTTTAAGGTCATCACGGGCCAATGAAACTGGCAAGGTACGGAAGAAATACAATAATCGAGGTAGAACATTCATTTTAATTGATTGAAGTCTGCCAAACCACGATGGCGGGTGAACCTGCCACTTAGCCATGTCAGCTGTTAGCCGTTTGAAAAGGGCTGGATAATTCTCTTTGTACAACTCACCAATAGATGAGGTCAGCTGTATGCCTAAATAAGGGAGAGCTGTGGATTCCCATCGGAATTGAAATGATTTTTCAAGCGTAGCCTGAGTGGAGCTTAGCAAAGATAAGTTCAGTGCTCTTGACTTACTATGATTAATTGCCAACCCGGAAATGTTGGAAAAAGGCTGCAAAATAGCATATAAATTAGGTAGGGATGTGATCGGTGAGGTCAAGGTCAGCAACAAGTCGTCCGCAAAGAGTAAACATTTGTGTTCATAGTCTCCGCAATAAATGCCCTGTATATCTCTGCAGGCGCGAATTTTGAGCGCTAGTGGTTCAATCGCCAGGGCGAATAATAGTGGCGACAACGGGCAGCCCTGTCTAGTTCCTCTCCTGATAGGAAATGTTTGGGATGTATATCCTCTGAGCATTAGCGAGGCACTGGGGAAATCATATAATATGTGAAGGAGATCCAGAAAGCGTCTCCCAAATCCAAAGCGTGTGAGAACATCAAAAAGATAGTCCCAGGAGATAGAATCGAACGCCCTCTGGATATCCAATGAAAGTAACATTCCCCTCCTAGTCCCCTTTCCATCCCAATCGGACCGAACTGCCGAGATAAGGTTAATTATCCGGCGGGTTTGGTCTGATGCCTGTCTTGTCGGGACAAAACCTGCTTGGTCAGGATGGATATAACACTGAAGAAAAGTATTAAGTCTCTGGGCCAGTATTTTGGTTAGAATCTTAAGATCCGTATTGATCAGAGAAATTGGGCGGTAATTGGAACAGTCTGTATGGTCCTTTCCTGGTTTCGGGATAACACTTATATAGGCTACATTTTCATGGCTGGGGAGCTTGCTGCCGCTTCTCAGGTCATTAAAGTAAGTACAGAGATGTGGGGCCAGAAGATCGTGATATTTCCTATAGTAGTGACCCGGGAATCCATCTGGCCCAGGGGCCTTAGTAGGGTGTAGGGTTTTAATTGCAGCCCTGACTTCAGGCTCTGTAAGAGCACCGTCCATCAGTTCCGCATGGGCTTGTGTCAATTTAGGCAGCTGTAAGTCGCGAAAGAATGTGTTCGCTCCGGATAGATCGAACTTGTCCTGCGCTCCATACAGCTTAGCATAAAATTTGTGAAATTCTCCAATTATCCGTTCGGGGTTCTGGGAGGTTAGGCCCGTGGATAGTCGTAATTTAGGCAAAGTCGGTGTGTACGGTCGAGGAACCAGTTTTCTAGCTAACATTGTGGTAGGTTTATCACCCATCGTATAGAATCTGTGCTTAGACCAACTAATATGTTTCTCCGCTTGAGTAGTCAAGCTAAGATTTAGTGCTAGTCGAGCCTCGTCAATTTTATGCCTTATATCTACCAGGGGATTCCTGTGCTGTTCACTAAGTAAGTTATCCAAGTTTGTTTCCAGAATCTTATTTGCCTGTTCCCTATTGCGTTTAATCCTGGCATACTTGTAACAATATGCCCCTAATCGCTGCTTTATGAGCTACCCAGTTAATTGCGGGGGATGTGTCCGATGCCTTATTAAGTCTAAAGTATTCCTGTATTTCCTTTTGAATCTCTAAAAAGATTGTAGGGTCATTCAGCAAGCTCACATTAAGTCTCCACGGGGAGGGCCTAGATTTAGTCCACAGCTCTGAAGTAGAGAGTTTTATCGGGGAATGATCAGACCAAGGGGTAGATAAAATCTTAACCGACTTAATAAATGGTAGCAAAGGCGTACGTACTAGAACGTGGTCTATCCTCGAGTAAGTATGATGGGCTTGTGAAAAGTGTGTAAAGTCTCTGACCGTAGGGTTATTTTCTCGCCAGGCGTCGATGAGGTCATGGAAATGAAACAGACGTGCAACCTTGCTGCTTCCAGTCGGTGGGCGTTTCAATGTTGGTTTAGAGGAGTCCGATTTATCCATAATTCTGTCCAAGGGGATATTGCTATCGCCTCCCATAATGACCTGACCCTGGACTTTGGGCATAAGAATCTTCAGCATTTTGCTAAAGAATTCCGGCTGTCCAGTATTCGGGGCATAGTATGATATAAAGGACACTTCCTGGTCATGGAGCCGCCCCACTGCCATAATATATCTACCTCTCTTGTCCTTAACAATAGTGATGGGGGTAAAGGGGGTCCGTTTCGAAAAGCAGATGGCTACACCGCCCTTCTTTTCCCGACCCCCTGCCAAGTAGAACTGTGGATACTTCCCATTAAGGTAACGGGGCGCTGAGACATTGGAGAAATGAGTTTCCTGTAATAGCAGGACTTCAGCCTTCTGTTTATGATAAAACTGGAAAGCCTTAGTTCTTTTAGTAGGGGAGTTAAATCCATGTACATTATGGCTAACTATCGAATAGTCTGTGTTATATGTGGTGGCCATCGTGGTAGGGCAGAGCACTCTTTCCTTGCATAATGGATGAAGCGAGAAGGGTCCCGATAATGATGACTGTTCGGCTATGTGACCTCTCAGACCATGACATAAGGGAAGGGCGCTGAACCGAGGCTCCGAAGAAAGAGGGGGAAGGGAGAGAAGGAAAAGGCATTAGAGAAGAAGAGAAACAAGAATAAAAGCAAAAAAACATATACATAGGCCTTAGGCCCAAACAATCAATATAACTCAATCCTAGCTGATGAATGAAGGAATGGGGAATAACCCCTGCCGGAGACAACATCCGGCAAATTAGGTGCAAGGGTACCATCCTCGTCGTAGGATAGGTAGTCTTGCAGTTGGGTGGCAAGCATGACCACCCCGACCCAAATATGATTAAACTCTGTACGAGCAGGCTATTCGAGGTCATATCGGAAATAACAAAATCAATCAATATAGTTGTAACATAACAGGCTGTCTATAGGAACATGCATTCCCAAGGCCAGTGGCGCCGGGGCCGGAAGGGTCCCCATCGGTCGTTCCGGCCCCCGAGCCACAGCCTAACAGGGGAACACATTGCGGTCCGACTAAGGCCCCCAGACTGCTAAAAAGCAAAAAGCAAAATTTCTTCGACCAGGTTGGGCCCGTCGGGATTGTAAAATATTCGGCTGGCAGCCAGTCCGAAGAACCAGGAACTCCAGTAACTTTGTAACCTGTGACTTTGTAACCTGTGAACGGTAACGATGGCCCCATCAGGCCCATAGTCCATCATGGGCCCAGGCCATATCTGTGCAATCAAGCACTAACAGTTCTCAAAAGGGGGGCAAAAAAAAGCAAAAAGAGAAAAGAGCAATAATACTCAGGTATTCCGGCGAGTATTTCTGGCCTGTGAGCGTGTGCGATCCTGCCATATCGGGGAGAGGGGACGATGATCCAGACGAGGGGGAGATGAAATCGGAGTCGGAGAGTCCCGTGCAATGATGCCGAGACTAAGCAGTAGGTCTTCGCCTGCTTGGAACGTGGAAAAGGAGTGGGACTTTCCGTTGTAAGTGAATGATAACTTAAAAGGGAACGACCATCGATACTTAATCTGTTTGGCCATAAGTTGCTGGAGTAATGGCCGTAGGTTTCTGCGTTTTTGGACCGTTGATGGCGCCAAATCTGTAAAAAGCTGTATTGGTGTTCCAAATAGCGACAGGTCCGGCCTGTTGCGAGCCGCAAGCATCATCTTTTCCTTAATGCGGTAGTGATGTGGCTTAACAATAATGTCTCGTGGTAGGCCGTCGGCCCTTGGGGCTGTCAGTGCTCGGTGAACGCGATCAACTTCCATGTGGTGGATGGCTATATCAGGGATAAGGGTTTTCATCAGGTCTTTTACAGCCCCCTCTAGATCTGTGTGAGTTTCAGGGAGGCCACGCACGCGGACATTGTACCTACGAGAACGATTCTCCAAATCTTCAATTTTTGTGAATGCCTCTTCTAATCTATCCTGGAGGTCTGTCACCATGGCTGAGTTCTGGTTGACCCTTTTGATGGCTCCATCCACTTTGGTTTCAATTAGCTCAAAACGCTCTCCCAAGCTATGGATGTCTTTTTTCAGGTCAGTGGTGATTAATGTGCAGGCCTTAGAGAGCTCCTGCTGCAGCATGGTGGAGAATCTGCCCAACAGTACAGCATCAGGGGAATAGTGTGAGATCTGGGGAATTGGCATATCCTGGCTGGATTGGCTGGATTGGCTAATGAGGACTTCTGCTAAGTCTGCCATGTTCCTATCCATGGAGGAGGCAGGGGAGGCAGGGGAGTTTGGAGAGTCATGTCTATCAGCGTATATGACTGGGGATGGGGGATGTGATAGTGACTCACCCCGCTGTCCGGTCTCCACCTCTCCCGAGGATTGTGAGGAGAATGGATCCCTAATTGGCTCCAGATTTAGCTGCCTGTCACCTCTCTGTGTAGCGCCGTCGGATCTGGCTGCTGCCGTGCTGCCTCGTGTGTCTGGCTTACCCGGCGCCATCTTGGATCACGGCTGTGCTATAGGGGAAGGCCCTGCTCTCTTCTGGGCTGTAGTTTGCTTATCGTGCCCTTTCCGCGGCTGCCCCTGTGCCCTACGGTTCATCACCACTTCGGGGCTGGTGTGGGATCGGTCCTGGCTCACGGACCTCGGTGCCTGCGCTATCGTTAGCTCTGGTGGGTCGGGGTGCCGGGAGCTCGGTCAGCACACGTCCTTCTCCGAGTCCCCGCGCATGCGCACTATTAAATCTGTTTTTAAATTCAACCACTGTAAGTATCTGAACTTGACCTGGTTGTCACCTACAACGGAGCTCAGAGGAGGAGCTGCAGCACAAGCTGCCAATCAGATTATATCCTGATGAGGAGCATGCGGATAGGCTTTAACAACTGACTGGAAAGTAAAATATCAATATTACCCATAGAAACATCTATTCCTATAATTTTTTCACTGCAAAGCAAAAGGTGAACGGAAGCATCCACTTGCTCTGGACATAACCTCTTTGTCTCCTAGGTATTGTATGTCAAATCTGCAATGTATTGTATATGAGCCCTTTAGAATGGCTGTGTATTGGAACATAAATGTAAAATAGAGCTTTTGTTTATAGAAAAAAAAAAAAATTTCATCAGACAGATGAAACCAGACCAATATGGGTTCTGACTCTACGTCTCCTCCTATAATAATCCCACTGTGCGTAGATTACAGGCACTGTGCAAAAATACATTACTGAGGCTGCAGAAGATCTTGTACACTAGATCTTGGATGCTTTCAGACCGTTTCCTATAAAATTACACAGATGTTTTATTTTTCTGAAGTAGAATACCAGGGATGCTTTCTTCCTGTTGTGGTTATCTCCCTATGTCAGTTGGAGCCTTACAGTGTCTTTGACAGCATGGGAGCGTCTGCTTAAAATATGGTCGGCAGCTTGATCAGTCTACTGCACTAAAATATTAGACCTGTCTAAAGTTGGACCTTTCAAAAAAGAGACCTGCAAGCTGCCTTTGGTGGCCACCTCGAAAAAATGCTACTTTCTGGCGGAATTTGGCATCTGTAGTTTTGGGTATTGGTGAAGAAACGCAGGACTCATGTGCACAGGTATGACTCTGAAGCAAGTGAAATGCAGTATGCTTTTGGGTGTTTTTGGGTTGCTTTTGAATTTGCCTTGGAGCTGCACAAGAATTGATTTCGAGCTGCTGCTGAGTTTCTTTTGCTTTCCCATTGGCTTGTATGGGATAAAAAAGCAGCTCAAATGCACACCCAATGTGTCCAATGCTGACGTTTTTTCAGCAAGCCCTTGCTCTTCAAAAGGTCAAGAATTGATTGGACAGGTAAGTATTGGGTCTCCCCCTTTTTTTTTTTTTTTTTTTTTTTTTTTTTTACAGGCTGGCCACATTTACAAGTTTTTATTCCAGAGTCAGTTTGTTTCATTGCAACTCTAAAGTAAAAGAGTTGGTTGTAAATTTCATGTTGGAGGGCCATAATCTATACCAATGCCTGCCAAAATGGGAAATGAAGCAAGAGGATTTATCACTGGATGAGACCTTTATTTTAGAAAAAACAGTTGTGCTAAAATATACAGTTTAAACGTTAAGCAACTTTCAGGATATTGCTTCTTCTTTTTTTTTCTTTTTTTCTACAATCCAGGCCTTTTTTTTTTTTTTTGTAACAATGGCGCAATGATGATGCTCAAACCCAAGTAACCAAATTTCAGACAAACCTCACCAGCTGTCTTAAAAGAAAATCATGGATTAAATGACATAATGCATATAAAACACCTTTATTTCCATAGATGGAAACCCCACTGACAAGTTTCAAAATATGTGGGCAGTGTTTCTTGTCTACGAAGAAAACACACATTTTCTCCTTCACCCTCTACTATCCAATCGGGCCCATGGACTTTTTTTTTTTTTATAGACTTACAGTAAGGTCGTGACCCAAGTTATGTTAACGACCCCTTTTACACTGAGGCAGTTTTCAGGCGTTTTTGTGCTAGAAATAGTGCCTGAAAACTGCCTCCCATTCTCTGCAATGGGTGCTTTCACACCCGGGCGGTGCACTTGCAAGCAGCAACTTTGAGGCAGTTAGGGAGCGCTGCATACATCACTCCCAAAACGCCCCTACCCATTGCAATGAATGGGCAGCGCTTCAGAATTGCTTTGGAAGTACCGCAACACGTGAGTTTTTAACCCTTTGGGTGAAGCACCACTATAATGAGCAGCGCACTAGCGCTGCAGTGGCCCCAGTGTGAAAGGGGTCTAAATGCCTGCATTTCAGGCAGAAAATCCGTGGAGAGATGATCCATGTCTGATCCTTTTCCTTCAGAAAATCCCCACCACACTCGTCTGTCATCCTCGCCAACTTCCTACAGAAATACGATTGGATGCTATATTCTTCTGCAGTTTGAATGTTACCATTGCTCTTCTTCATTATGTAAGGCAGTATGTGATCATAAATACATACTGTATATTAGTATATGAGAAAAAAGGGACCATTGTTTACTTTTGCCAGAAAAACTTTTAAAGTGGAAGCAAACCCATTGATTTAAAGATTACCCAAAATGGTTACCGTACATACAAGGCTTGCTGTAAAAATCTGTAACGGTTGCTTGTGCTCTCAACCGAACTCCCAAGCCATTAATTAGCTGGTATCATAACAGATCACGTGCAGCTCTGTCAACTGCAGAGCATACAGAGGATAAAATGGCAGCTTGCTTGGCTTTAAAGAATAGGAGGGTTTAGTTCCACTTTAAACATCCTATTTTTGTCTTTAAAAAATGTCCTGGATTTATAATTTTCCTTTGGTTGGAGCCATTTTGCTTAAACAGATTTATTGACTTTTTTTTTTTTTGTTTTGTTTTTTGGTAAAAGCAAAGAGTGACCAATGCCAGTGGGTTGCACATGAGCATTGAAGAAAGAAAGCAGCAGATCACAGTAAGAGAAGAGGCCTGGAAGTCGAAAGGACTAGGTGCTGCCAATGACTCAACTCAGTTCAGTGTTGCTGGGCGCATGGTTAAAAAAGGTTTGTGTCCCGAGCGTGTTGCTGTATGATGTCTGTCATAGTTTGGGTGTGTATGGTCTACAGTTGCAGGGTAAGCTCTTTAACCACTTCAATACAGGGCATTTTCACCCCCTTCCTGCCCAGGCCATTTTTAGTTTTCAGCGCTGTCGCACTTTGAATGACAATTGCCCGGTCATGCAACACTGTACCCAAATGAAATTTTTATGATTTTTTTTCCCCACAAATAGAGCTTTCTTTTGGTAGTATTTGATCACCTCTGCGGTTATTTTTGTTGCGCTATAAACAAAAGAAAAGTGATAAGTTTGAAAAAAAAACACAATTTTTTGCTATAATAAATATCCTAATTTTTTTTTCTTTTTTTAAACTAATTTTTTCCTCAGTTTAGGCCGATGTGTATTCTACATATTTTTGGTAAAAAAATGGTTTGCGCAAATGTTATGGCATCTACAAAATAGGTTTATGGCATTTTTTTTTTTATAGTAATGGCGGCGGTCTGCAATTTTTATAATTACTGTGACATTGCGGCGGACATATCGGACACGTTTGACACTATTTTGGGACCATTCACATTTATACAGCAATCAGTGCTATAAAAATGCACTGATTACTGTATAAATGTCACTGGCAGGGAACGAGTTAACACTAGGGGGTGATCAAGGGGTTAAATGTGTTATCTAGGAAGTGATTCTAACTGTAGGGGGAGGGGACTCACAAGGGGAGGAGACCGATCGGTGTTCCTCTGTACTGGGAACACACCATCGGTCTCCTCTCACCTGACAGGACATGGACCTGTGTGTTTACACCCACAGATCTACGTCCCTGGCTCTGTTACCGGTAATCGCGTGTGCCCGGCGGACATTGCGGCTGCCGGGCATGCGCACCGGCTCCCGAGTGACGCAGCGGGCGTGCACGCCCCCTAGACGCCCAGGACGTCGTATGACGCCCACCCAGGATGGGAGATCCCTCCTGCGGGTAGGGAAGTGGTTAAACCCACAAATTTAATTTACTGTTGTATAAACACACAGATCAGCCTTAACATTATGACCACTGACAGGTAAAGTGCATAACATTGAATATCTTGTTACAATGGTATCTGAAAGTGGGCGGTATATATTAGGCAGCAAGTGAAGATAATGCCACCCAAGTTGATACGTTGAAAGCAACAAAAATGGGCACGTGTAAGGATTTGAGCATCTTTGACAAGGGAAAAGTTACTGTATAATGTTCCTGGTCTGCAGTGGGCAAGACACACAACGTGGTCCAAGGAAAGCAAACTAGCGACAGGGTCATGGATGGACAAGACTCATTGATGCACATGGGGAACAAAGGCTGGCCCATGTAGTCTGATCCATTAGAAAAGCTACTGTAGCTCAAATTGCTGAAAAAGTTAATGCTGGTTCTGATAGGTGTCAAATCTCAGTGCCTGACAGTTTGTTGTGTATGGGGCTGCGTAGCCAGTCAGGGTGCTTATGCCGACCCGTGTCCACAGCCAAAAGCACCTGCAATGGGCACATGAGCATCAGAACTGAGAAATGCAAAGTGGTGGCCTGATCCGATGAATCACGCTTTCTTTTACATCATGTGGATGTCTGGGTGTGTGTGCGCGTCATTTACCTGGAGAAGAGATGGCACCAGGATGTACTATGGGACAAAGGCAAGCCTGCTGAAGCAGTGTGACTTAGAGTACTTAATCCTGCTACTGAAGACTTGGTGCCAGATAATACAGCATACCGTCGGAGGTCTAGTGGAGACCATGCCACGACAGGTCAGGGCTGTTTTCATGGCAGGTGGTTTGCCTGCTCATTAGCTGGGTGGTCATAATGTTATGGCTGTATATGTATGCATTCAATGTAATAGATATTAAAATGAATGTGTTTTGGCTAGCCTATAATAAGATGCGGTTTTGTTGTAATGGTATATTTGTATTTTCATTTAGGCTTGGCTTCACCTACAGCTCTAACGCCTGTCGCATCACCTGTGGCTCTTAAACCAAAATCTACAAATGCTGTTTCCAAACCTGCCGAAGGTACGTAAAATACTTTGTGTCATGATCGGGCTCACATTTGTAGTCTCTTGCATGGATTGGGTGCTGCTGCAAATTGTGTACATTATTACATTTCTCTGCATTTACCTTGGATGTTCCATAAGAAGTTATTGAACATCCATGGCTTGCAGGTATGAATGGCAATACTGAGGATTCTGTTTTACCTGACTGTTGCATCATCTGATCCTAAAAACAGACAGATGGGGATTCGTTCCCCATCCGTCTGGTGAATCGGATGGCAGTCGGGTGTAAACGGACAGCCAATCAGTTTACATCTGACTACCCATAGAGTAGAGTGGGCTGTCTGCTGTGCATAAGTGGATCAGACACGGATCAGTCTTCCGCCTGATCAGCGGACAGATTCCCCACTGATCCCCGTGTGTAAAAGGGACCGTAGTATTTTCTAACCCTAGTTATGAGGTTTGACCTGTCCCCCTCCCTTCCTGCCACACCCAGTCTGACAACCACTATGAAGGGGACAGCTGATTCATAGCTGCAGCTTTATCCTAGCTGTGATCACTTTCCCAAGGCAAGCAAGAGGAATGTAGAGGAAGGGACAGATCAGACCTCATAACTTGGATTAGAAAGCACTTGCAAACATGGGACAAAGTATTACATGCACTTTTTCCCATAGGGGACATAACTAAAATACAAATTATGATGGCTCTTTTACAAGGTAAGTTGCATTGTGTTAAGCAATCATCTGGTAATGGGCTGCCAAAGTACTGCAACCAGTGTTAATTTTGTCCACTGAAATATTTTTTTCTACTAAATTGATACTATTTTAGTCAACTTAAGTACGACTAAAACTTAAATTACATTTTAGTCAAGACTATTGCCCCGTACACACGGTCGGACTTCCATCTGACTTTTCTGTGTTTTTTTGTCCGAACGGAGTTGGTCGGGAACACCCATAGCATACACACGCTCGGACTTTTCTGCAAACTTTCCCAAAACTTTTTCCAACATCACGTGGTTTTTCTGCTCTTTACCGCCACCCTTTGGTCAACTTCTGCTATTGTTGGTTGATTGTAACATTATTTGTTTTGTCCATCGGACAAAAGTCCGATGGTTTTCTGTACACACGGTCGGACTTTGCTCCATCTGACTTTTGTTGGCCAAAAGTTTGTCCGTTTGCAGACCCAACATTTGTCCGATGAAAAAAAAAATACTTTGTCCGATGGAGCGTTTGTTGGCCAAAAGTCTGACCGTGTGTACGGCGGGGCTTATGACTAAAAGTAGATTGAAATTTGACATCAAACTCAACACTGCACTACCACATAAGTAGTAGGGGGCATCTACTAGGGTGCTAAAAGGAAAAAAAATGTGAAAAAAGGCTTTTCTTTTTTTTCTTAATATTCAATCACTTGCCTACAGGCACTTTCGCCCCCTTTTAGCGCTATCACACTTTGACAAGTTGCGCAGTCATGCAACACTGTACCCAAACAAAATAGTTTTTTTTTTCTTCACACAAATAGTGCTTTATTTTGGTGATGTTTAATCACTGCTGTTTTTTTTTTTTTTTTTTACTTTAAAAGACTGAAAAGTTTAAAAAAGTTTTTCTGTTTGTCAGTAGATTCTGAAAATAAGTAATATTTCTCCTTCGCTGATGAGGTGGCACTTATGGGCGCCGATGAGGTGGCACTCATGGGCACTGAGGTGGCACAGATGGGCAGGCACTGAAAGGCAGCAGTGACTGGCATCACTAATGGTCACTGATTGGTGTCTCTGGGCACTGGTGTTGCTAGGAGCTTTACTGTAATCGGGGCAGTGATCAGTGCCCTGATTACATGTCCGGGTGTTCCCTGTGAGGAGATTCCACTGATCAGCTCTCCTCGCCGAACACTCTGTCAGTGTTAGGCGAGGAGAGCCGATTTACGGCATTTCCGCATTTACATGTAACCGGCTGTGATTGGACACAGCCGATCATATGGTTAAAGAGCTGCGTGATTGGCTCTTTACAGACATCGGGGTTGCGCCGTGTCCTAGCAACACGGCGAGGCCACGATCGCCATGCTGCAGGGCTGTTCTGGACGCTATCGTATGACGTCCACCCGGAACAAAAGCCGCACTGTCCCGCCGTCATTTGACGGTGGGTGAGCGGCAAGCGGGTATTGTTGGTAATACAGTATATTTGGGTAATATGTTCAATGGCATTACAGCCAATAGAGTTTACTGTTTTTGGTGTTTTTATATTTTTAAGTTGTACGTCTGCTTGTCAAAAAGCAATACAGGTGGTCCCTGTATTGGGTCTGTAGGTTTGTTCTTAAGTTGAATCTGTAAGTCGGAACAGGAACACTTTGTAGCTCCAGCCCAGAAAAAAATAATTTTTAAGCTTTTTAGATGGCATAGGGAAGGGTTAACACCCCTGTAACTTTGTTTTGCTGTTTGTGCCCCTGGTCAGAAGTATTCACCTCACATTCTGTCCCAATGACAATTGGATTATGAAAATGTTGGGTTGTCGTGGAAACGAGCCTTCGTGATAAAGCATCAGTGGAGACACCTTTTACTCTTTCGTTCATGGACGGACACAGCTTCCTATTGACAAGTGGGTATTATACTTCATTTAGGAGTGACTAGGCAGAAAACTTGTAGAAAGTGTTAACACATCACACCTTATACTGCACCGCTCAGGGGGCAGACCCTCTGGGTATAATCCCTCTCTCTGCACCTCGCAGATCAGTTTTTTTCTGCCTAGCATAGGAGAAGGACATGGCTCCCTTTGGGCCCATTGGTCTAAGTTTTTTGTTCCTGCGATCTTTGATCAACTGCCGACTGGGTGGCAGGTTGGATCCCAGATCCTTGTAGTCTCCCCAGTTTCGGCCATAGAGCTTGTGCCGACCCTAGCTACTCACTGGGTTTTCCACGACATGCCCGCCGCTCCACGGGTGGCCGGTGAGCTTCGCGCTCCAGGGCATGCATACACCGAGAACAGATCGAGTGAAGGCAGGTCGGCCTAGTCCTGAGCCCAATATCATCTTATATCTGGTAAGCAAGCCATTTACTTACTATTGGATGTGAAGCTTATACTATCAACCTGTCTGAGTATTACGCCTTCCGCCGCATAGGAATTCCTTCACGGCAACAATCCTATATATGTCATCTTTGGACTAGTCTCCCATAGATATTACATCATATGGACTTTTATCAATTGAGAGTTTTATGTCATAAGTTTTATTTTTATTTTGATCAATTTATCTTTTTCCATTTATATAGGTTTGTTTCACTTCTATTCCAGCTTTGAGATATCGGTTGGGATATCGGTTGGAATTTCACATTGTTTCAGAGATTCACTGTTATCATTCACATTGGGTTGCGCTTTTTTGATTTCTTTTTTCCATATGTTTTGAGTCCTTTTTCAGGCTAATTGAATAGCAGCACCCGCCCGTCAGGTGAAGGTCATACCATTCACCCTTCTCTCACACATTTAGAGCATCACACTTAATTTGTGTTTCAAACACACTTACGTTTTAATTTTTAATTTAATTTTGTCACTGTTTAAGGCAGGGTTGGATTTTTTCCATTTACTATACGAAAGTATACAGACACGCTGACGTGATCAGACTGACACAGGCAACGGTGGGAGAGCATCTCAGGCGGGAGCAGGCGGCAGCAGTAGTGGTACCGTTCTAAGGGTGGTGAGTCCTCTGGGAGACCTTTGCATCTCTGTAGCAGCTAGGAGGGTGGCCTATTGATACCTTGCCTGGAGTCCCTGTGGGTGGCAGGCGCGTGGGTCAGCATGACGTCAGAAGCAGATGTCTTTTCCCCTGAAACACATGAGGGGCGCTATGTCAGCAATCCTGAAGGCTTTTTTGCCAAGGTGGAAGCGGCGCATTGGGAACACGGGGGGTAGGTAACGCCCCCTTCCCCCGCCATCTTCTGGGGATAATTCTGATGCAGAACCAGGCCCAGCTGTGGCTCATGGCCCTGATTCTGATGCATCAGAGACTGCGGACCGTGACCGGTCGGACAGTGAGAATGACTCCAGGTCCGGGTCAACACGCGAAAAGGCTTTGGTATCTGACCTTATCACTGCAGTGCGGGATACGCTGAAATTGGAGAATGCTGCAGAAGCAGCAAAGACGGCGGTCCCCTTTGGGTTCCGTAAGCCGGCCTGCACTGCTAAGGTGTTTCCTTGTGTGTCTTATCTTGATAAGCTTTTATACAAGGAGTGGGAAAACCCACTGAAGGTTTTTTTTGCAGCCCCGATACCCCTTTGAGGAGAGTTTCCTGGAAAACTCCGATAGTGGACCCCCTTGTGTCCAGACTTGACTTAAGGGGGCTCCTGTCTTCAAGGACCCTGTGGACAAGAAGGCTGAGGCACTTGCTTGCTACCTATATACTGTGGTAGGATCAGCGGTGCGTCCAGCATTGGCTGGAGCTTTGGTGTCTCAGACACATGCTGAGTGGGCAAAGATGCTACTCCAGGGGTTTGAGGTAGCTTTGGCCAACCAGTTGGTACATGGCCTTAAGTTTGCCTGCGAATCAGACATGGATACTATCCCCTTGCTGTCTAGAGCCTCGGTTATGCGGTGGTGTTATGCCACCTGGTTTGGTTAGTGCTGGTCTACAGACCAAAAAACTTTCAAGAGGGCCTTATTGGACCCGCCCTTATCGGTGACAGTCTTTTTGGAGCCTCTCTGGATGACATCATTAAAGATGCCACAGGAGATAAGAGCTTTCTGTTCCCACAATTCAAAAAGGGGTAAGGAGCCACGCCATAGGCTAGGGCTTTCCTTCACCGCGCACAAGTGGTCTTTCGTCCGCCTAGTGCGGCAAGTGAACGACCCCAGAACGATAAAGCGCCTGCTGAGGGACAGAAGCGTCCCTGGATTCGCAAGCCCAACCTTGCTTGCCTACCCAACAGATTTTTTCCCCTCAAGCTTCAGCCGACTCGCCAGCTTCAGCCGACTCGTCGGGAAGTCCTATATGGGGCGGTTCAAGACCTGCTGATACGCAGGGTGGTCCTTCCTGTCTCGGTACAAAGGATTCAGGGGTTCTACTTTAATCTGTTCGTAGTGCTGAAGACGCTCTGTTGTCGCTGCCCTCCATCCGGGTGTTTTTCCAGCATCCTTGGCCATCAAGGTGCATGCTTGCATGTTTCCATATGCACCAGGCATCAGAGATGTCTGCGTTTGGTGGTTGGGGAAGACCACTACCAATGGTGGCTCTCCCCTTTGGCCTGGCATCGGCACCAAGGTGCTTGCCCCGATTCTGGCCCTACTACTAAGACAGCGTGGCATCGCTATCATGGGCAACTTGGACGTTCTTCTTCTGAGGGCCACCTCAAACTCAAAATTAGAGGTAAGCGTGTCTCTAACCTATCAGACCCTCCGTTTCTTGGTTGGGTGCTGAACACTCAGAAGTCAGTATCAGTACTGTCTCAACTCCTAGTGTATCTAGGGTTGATTCTGGCGAAAGTTTTTTTTCTCCCTATGGGAAGGTTGCAGACCCTTCGGGCTGCGGTGTGGCAGTTGACATACCAGAGAGGGTTGTCACGCTACTTTTTCCAGGCGAGTCCTGGGCATCATGGTGGTCTCCTTCGAGGCAGTACCATATGCACTATTTCACACGCAAGTGTTACAGAAGGTAATTCTGTCCAGGGGGTCAAGTGAGCCACCTAGTCAGGACCTCCCTAGTTGGTGGCCGACATCACCGGTACTTCTGTCCGGGAAGTCGTTCCTTCCTTTTTACTGGATGGTGGTCACGGCGGACGCCTGTCTTCCCGGTTGGACAGGAGTCTGGGGAGCTCAGTCAACCTGGGTCGCTGGATTCCGGAGGAATCCCACTTGCCGATCATTGTCCTGGAACTCCGGGCGATCTGGCTTTGCCTCTCTACATGGTCTCAGAGGCTACAGGGGCTTCCAGTCAGAATCCAGTCGGTCAAACACCACAGTGGTGGCGTATGTCAATCATCAAGGAGGAACAAGCAGCTCTGCTGCAGCATCGGAGGTAGCTCACCTCCTAAGGGGGGCAGAAAGGAGCATACCAGGCCTGTCGGCCGTATACATTCCGGGTGTGGGAAACTGGCAGGTGAACTACCTGAGTTGCCAGACCAAGGAGAATGGTCTCTACACCCGGAGGCGTTTTCAGCTCCTTTGCCAGAGGGGAGCCACTCCAGTCGTATATCTCCTGGCTTCTCGACTCAATCGGAAGGTATTGAGGTTTGTGGCCAGGTCAAGAGACCCACGGGCAAACACGACAGATGCGTTGATGGCACCATGGAGTCAATACCGGCTTATCTATGCCTTTCCTCCTCTGAAGCTCCTTCCTCAGCTGCTTTGCAGACTGAAGGCAGAGAGGATTCCAATGGTCACTATTGCTCTGGAATGGCCTCAGCGTCCTTGGTACACCGATCTAGTGCGTCTGTTAGCAGAACGCCTTTTTGGCATCTACCACTGAGGACCTGCTGTCGCAAGGTCCCATACGCTATCCTGTTTTTTTACAGTCACTGGCTTAACGGCATGGCTTGAGAGCCAGGTGCTAAGAGACCGGGGCCTGTCAGACTCGGTGATCTCTACCATGAGCAGTGCTCGGAAATCATCCCCTAGGAAGATTTACCATCACACTTGGAAGACCTACATATCCATTTTGCTGTTCTTCAGTAGGGAACGGGACCAAAATGTTACTTTAAGTACAATTAGGGGGCAGTTATCTGCCCTGGCTGTCTTTTTCAACAACCCCTGGTGGCTCACTCTCTAGTGAGAATGTTGGTACAGTGGGTTCGGCAGGCAGCCCCTCCGGTCCACCCTCCACTACCTCCGTGGGGCTTGTGTAGCAGACGTCCTTTTGGCGTCTACCACTACGAGAGGACCTGCTGTCGCAGGGTCCCATATGCCATCCTGCTTGCAGTCAATGGCTTTAACGGCATGGCCTCGAAGTGCCTCAGAAACCGCCGTTTGAGAACATCAGGGAGATTCCCTTGTGACAATTTCTCAGAAAGTGGTCCTTTTGGTGGCTGTTATGCCAGTTAAGATGGGTTTCTGAGGGGGCAGCCTTGTCATGCAAGCCTCCCTATCTGATCTTCCACAAGGATAGGTGATGCTGCTTCCGTAGCCTTCTTTTCTTCCCAAGGTTGTGTTTTGACCTTCCATCTCAAGGAAGACATTGTACTGCCATCCTTGTGTCCTCATCCGTCGTATCCTAAGGAGACTGCGTTGCATTCCTTGGACGTTGTCCAAACTCTGAAAGTATGCTTGTCTGGTACTGCTCCGTTCCGGGGTTCAGACTCACTGTTTTTCGGTGGCTGGTCCCAAGAAGGGCCCAGCGGTCTCGTCGGCCACCATCTCTAGGTGGATCCAACAGATCGTGATCAGGCTTACGCCATGAAGTGTCGGGTTCCTCCCTTTCCCGGCGCATCTGACCAGGGCAAGAAGTGCCTCTTGGTGTTACGTTGGTTAAGACGGGTTTCTGAGCGGGCAGCCTTGTTATGCAAGGCTCCCTATCTGATCTTCCACAAGGATAGGTGGTGTTGCGTCCGCAGCCTTCTTTTCTTCCTAAGGTAGTTTTTGACCTTCCATCTCAAGGAAGACGTTGTACTGCCATCCTTGTGCCCTCATCCGTTGTATCCTAAGGGGATGACGTTGTATTTCTTGGACGCTGTTCGAGCTCTGAGAGCATCAAGCGTCTGTTTCACCAGGTGTGTAAGGCGGCGACCTGCTTGTCCGTTCACACTTTCACTAAACTTTACAAGTTGATGTGTGTGCATCTTCGGATGCTTCTTTTGGCAGCAAGGTATTGCAGGCGGCTGTTTAGAGTTGCAACTCCTCCGTTGAGGAGCTCTGTCTTGTTTTGGGGTGAAGTTGTTTTAATGTTGTTCCCACCCCTCGTTTTTGACACTGCTTTGGGACGTCCCACTTGTCAATAGGAAGCTGTGTCCGTCCATGAACTAAAGAGTAAATAGGATTTTTGTACTCACCGTAAAATCCTTTTCTCTGAGTTCATGGATGGACACAGCACCCACCCCTCGTATTTAAGTTTGTACTGCTTTTTGACAAACTGATCTACGAGATGCAGAGAGAGGGATTATACCCAGAGGGTCCGCCCCCTGGGCAGTACTGTATAAGGTGTGGTGTGTTAACACTTTCTACAAGTTTTCTGCCTAGTCGCTCCTAAATGAAGGATAATACCCACTTGTCAATAGGAAGCTGTGTCCGTCCATGAATTTAGAGAAAAGGATTTTACGGTGAGTACAAAAATCCTATTTTTCCATAATAACTCTTACAGGAGAGAATTTCCCTTCCTAGGGGTAGATTTCCTCTCACTTCCTGTTGTCTCCCTCCATTTTTTAAGTAGGAGTCGTTTGTAAGTCGGATGTTTGCGGGGACCGCCTGTATATTTGTTTATGAAAATTGGTTTTATTTATAAAGCCGTGATATATCACAACGGCTAAATCTGTATCTGTAGTGCATGTTCAAACCAGAAATATCTTTTTCGATTTTTACTCCAGGGAGTATGAGTTTGGCAATTCTAGAGAAATGCTTAAATAATGCTTTCGAATTTAACTAAACCCATTAGATTTTAGTCAAAATAAAATTTGACTAAAACTAAATCAATTCTGATTACTAAAATACAACTAAAACTAAAAGGGCATTTTAGTCAAGACTATAACGAAATCGAAATTTGATGTCAAAATTAAAACTGACTGCAACCCAATAAAAATGGACAAGGAACATTTTTCCCTCTTCATCTTTCAGGACAACCACCTCAGAGAGATTAGCCGGGGCTCCTCCCCTCTCAGGAAACACTGCCTTCAATCAGAGATTTAAGCCTCATTCTCCCGCCAGACCCTCAGTTATGGTGTTTCCTCCGGTGGGGAGACACCGCTAAGGAACTAAGCTGAGCAGCTGGCGAGGCTGGAGCTATTTCCTGGGAGGGAGGGAGACAGTTCTCATCTGGCTGTCCCACTCTCTCTCCTACCTTCTTTTTGATCCGGTCGGCTGGAGCGCCAGCAACGCCGGTTTTCAAATTTCGCACGCCCCCGGCTTCCCTTAGTGAAGGAAAAAGCCGGGGAGGTCCGCTCTTCATCTCGCCTAGGGTGGCGCTGTGGAAGTCGCACTAGGTTCCCCCCTGCCTCACGGCAGTCAGCATGGAGCCTGAAGGCTGTTCCAGGTGACGGGCGACGTCAGTTCCTGGAGGGGGCGTGCACTTTCCACAGGATCCGTGTCTTCCGGTTCCGGACGCGGAATATGAAAGCGGACCAGGCGCTGGCTGGTGCGGCCACTTGTCAGAGCTGTGGAGACAGCTATTCAGGGCCAGTTGTGACCACGTTCCTCGCGGAGATGTCGGAAGCAGAGGCTCCATGAACAACTCCGGGAGACAGCAGCACCAGCCACTCAAAGGTAAGAGGAACCCTGGGGTGGTGTTCCCTTACTGGTCCCCGTTAGCTCCACGGGTGTTTTATCCCTCCCTGGTGGTTGGGGGGGGGGTAAAGGGGTGTGTCTGGGACCCTGGTGGTGGTGGTCCTGGGGGGTGCACTCCTGGTGATCCTTCTGTTTAGGCTGGTGGATTTTTACCTAAACGCTGCTCTCTCTCTCGCTCTGTCTTTTTTTCAGAAAGCCACGAGTAAATCACCCCATGGGTCTAGGAAGAAGTGTCCTTTATGTAGAACCACCATGGGGGATTCCTGGGCCAAGTCACTCTGTAGGGGAGTGCATTGATGGACTAGTTAGGGAGCAGGCAGCAGAGCAGGGGGCGGACCTGGCAGCATCAGTAAAGGAGCTTTCCAGCACCTTCCAGTCCTTTCAGGCACTTTTTTCCCCTTTCCAGTTGCCTCAACCCCAGAGTAATCCTCCACCAGCGCAGCAGAGTGTTGCCCCCACCCTTGCGGTAATGCTCCCTAGTACTGGTGAGCAACCGCAAGATTCCAGAGAGGAAGATGAAGCAGACAATGCAGCTTCAGATTCTCAAAGTGAATCGGAACCAGAGGAGTTGGATGGGGAGTCCACAAGCTCCTCACGGTATAAACTTTCTCTTGAAGAGGTGGAGGAGCTCTTAGGAACTATCCATACCACTTTAGGTATTCAGGAAGAAAGGAAGACACTATCCCTACACGACCAGATGTACAGGGGCTTAGGGGAACAGAAAAAGAGTGTTCCCGGTCCACGAGGTCCTGGTCGATGCCATTAAAAGAGAATGGCAGGATCCAGAAAGGAAACCTTTCTTCTCAAAGACATTGAAGAGAAGATTTCCCTTTGCTGAAGACGAGTGTCTAGTCTGGAATAAATCTCCTAGATTAGACGCTGCCTTTTCCCAGGTCTCAAGGCACACGGACCTGGCCTTTGAGGACATGGGAGTCCTTTCTGACCCCATGGATAGAAGGATGGACTCCCTTCTAAAAAAGTCATGGGATTCATCCCAAGGAAATCTCAAACCTGCCATGGCGGCCACAGTGGTGGCCCGCAACATGGAATATTGGCTTACACAGATCAAAGCTCACATTGAAGCAGGTACGGCGAAGGAGACAATTCTTGCCTCTTTCCCCATGCTACTCAAAGGAGTTGCATACCTTGCAGACGCGCCTGCGAAGTCAATACGCATGTCAGCAAGGTCTACTGCCCTGGCCAATTCTGCAAGGAGGGCCTTGTGGCTTAAGACTTGGCAGGGAGATAGCGCGTCCAAAGTAAAACTCTGTGGGATTCCCCTCACAGGGGACCTGCTATTTGGACCAGGCTTGGAGGCAGTCCTGGATCGAACGGCTGATAAGAAAAAGGCCTTTCCCCTTAAAAAGAGATTTGGGGAACAGACCAAAAGGAAGTTTCTTCCTCAGGGGAAAAAGGAAGCCCCAAAAACCAAACAAAAGAGGGTATGGGGACCAAAAGGAAAAGGGCGTGGGGGGGCGATTTTTCGCCCTCCTGAACAGCCCAAAAAGACCCAGTGACGGGGTCAAGGTGGGAGGAAGGTTGGGGGCCTTCCTCCCACAGTGGGAGATGATCACGTCCAACCAATTTGTGTTGGGGATCATCAGGAGAGGATACAAATTGGAATTTTCCAATCCTCCCCCACTCAGACTGTTAATCACAGACCTCCCAAGATGTGCAGAAAAATCATCTGCCCTTCTGGCCTCTCTTCAGGAGTTAGAGGAACAGGAGGTGGTAGTCCAGGTCCCAACGCCAGAGTCGGGCAGAGGCTTCTACTGCCACATTTTTGTGGTCCGCAAGCCGACAGGAAAGTTCAGACTTATTCTGAACTTGAAACCCCTGAATCTTTCAGTCATCTACAAAAGATTCAGGATGGATTCAATTTATTCGGTGAAAGCCCTGCTTCTTCCAAACTGTTATATGGCATCCATCGATCTGAAGGATGCATACCTGCACATTCCCATCACAGAGGATCATCAAAAGTTCCTCAGACTGGCAGTAAATGTCGGAAAAAGGGTAGTACATCTCCAATTCAAGGCTCTCCCCTTTGGCCTATCATCTTCCCCCCGTATTTTCACCAAAGTGATGGCGGAAGTCTTAGCGTTCATACGACTCAGGGGAGTCTCAGTGATCGCATATTTAGACGACCTGCTTCTGTTTGCCCCTTCTCCGGAGCAGCTGTCTCGGGACCTTCAGGTAGCAAGAGACATTCTCGAAAATCTGGGCTGGCTCCTGAATCTGGAAAAATCCAACTTGGTTCCGTCCCAGAAAGTCATCTTTCTGGGATACTGGTTAGACTCAGTAAGTCAGAGAGTCTTCCTTCCACAGGAGAAGGTCATGAAGGTAAACAGTGCAATGTCGGTTCTACAAGGCAGCGGCCTAGTCTCGGTAAGAAGGGCTATGTCAGCCTTGGGTTTACTGACATCAACACTCCCAGTAGTTCAGTGGGCGGGATTACATTTTCGCCCCCTACAACTGTTTATCCTAAAGGTCTGGGACCACAGCCAGCAGTCTATAGACTCCTTGATCACAGTACCAGGTCAGATCAAGCGGTCTCTCTGGTGGTGGCGAAAGGGGGCAAATCTGACACAGGGTCTAGATTGGGTCCTCCCAATATCCAGGACAGTTGCAACCGATGCGAGTGGCACAGGTTGGGGAGCACACCTGGATTCCCAGTTAGTACAAGGGACCTGGAAAAAGGAGGACGCAAGGAGGTCCTCCAACTGGAGGGAGCTGAGGGCGGTCTCACTGGCCCTCAAGTCTTTTCAGGGGGAACTTCAGGGTCAACACGTGAGAATCTGATCAGACAATTCCTCAACGGTGGCCTACATCAACAGGCAGGGAGGTACCAAGAGTGGGTCCCTGTGGAGTCTTACAGAAGACATCCTCAGGTGGGCCGAGTCCAATGTTCTGTCCCTCTCAGCATTACATCTGAAGGGGGAACAGAATCAGTTGGCGGATTTTCTCAGCAGGAAAACCCTAAGGGAAGGCAACTGGGTTTTGAGCCAGGAGGCCTTCAACATGGTCACTCAAAAATGGGGGGTGCCATGTGTGGACCTCTTCGCCTCAGGGCACAATGCCAAAGCAGACCTCTTCTTTTCCCTGAACAGACGAGATGGGGCACTAGGGGTAGATGCCCTGGCTCAGACCTGGGCATTCTCCAAGTGTTATGCTTTCCCCCCTCCTGTCCTGATTCCTGCAGTGCTGAGGAAATTCCGGGAGGAGAATACAACCCTAATTCTAATTGCGCCACATTGGCCAAGGAGGCCGTGGTTCTCCATCCTGAAGAGTCTGGCGGTAGAACCACCTTGGTTTCTACCAGCCCAGAAGAACCTTCTCACTCAGGGCCCAGTCTGTTGTCCGCACAGAGAGGTGGAACCTTGCAGCCTGGCTTCTGAGGAGGAATTGCTGAGGGGCAAGAGATTCTCGGATCGCCTAGTGGCAACGCTCCTAAACTGCAGGAAAAAAGACGCAGGTTATCTACTTGAAAGTTTGGAAGCATTTCAATAGTTGGTGCTTGGAAAGCTCCTTTGACACCCGAAGTTCGGTAGCAGTATTGGAATTCCTGCAGTCTGGGGCTGATAAGGGCTTGGCCCTTAGCACCCTTAAGGGGCAAGTGTCCGCCTTAAGCGTTTTCTTAGAGAAACAACTAGCCATGGACCCTTGGATAGTAAGGTTCTTTAAAGCACTAGCTAGACAGAGGCCAGTCAAAATTTCCTCTTTTCCTGTATGGGACCTTTCCTTAGTTCTACAAGCTCTTACAGAAGAACCCTTTGAGCCACTAGATTCGTGCACAATTGAGTTTATCACCCTCAAAACTGTGTTTCTAGTGGCAATCACTACGGCAAGGCGAGTGAGTGAACTCAAAGCCCTCTCAATTAGGGCTCCCTTTTTTCAAGTTTTTACGGATCGTGTCGTTTTTAAGACAGATCCGGCCTTTTTGCCTAAAGTATCTTCTAAGTTTCATAGAGGTCAAGATATTGTTTTGCCTACCTTTTGTTCAAACCCTGTGAGGGAACAGGAACAAAAATTTCATAACTTAGACGTCAGGAGGTGCGTTCTTGAGTATTTAGAGGCTACAAAACAGTTTAGAAAATCTGAATCTTTATTTGTTTTATTTTCAGGGTCTAGACAGGGCTCTAAGGCCTCTAGACGCACGATAACCAGATGGCTAAGGACAGCTATTAGTAAAGCTTACGTACTAGGGGGGTTAGAAGCCCCGGAGGGTGTTAGGGCACACTCTACCAGGGCAATGTCAACCTCTCAAGCAGAGTGGGCTGGTGCTTCTCTGGAGCAGATCTGTAGGGCGGCAATGTGGTCCAGCTTTACCACATTTGTGAAACACTACAGATTGGATTTACTGACAGCCAAAGACCAAGCATTTGGCCGTAAAGTACTGCAAGCAGTAGTCCCACCCTAAGGTAAGGTACTCGCTTATCCTCTCTGAGGTGGCTGTCCTGAAAGATGAAGAGGGAAAATTGGAGTTACCTACCGGTAACATCCTTTTCCACGAATCTTTCAGGACAGCACCGGTACCCACCCATCTACTGGATATTTCTATGAGCTCATGGTATGAGGCCGTCAGGTAAGATAATTATATTTGTATGACGTGTTCTTGTGTCTCCCCAGTTGACCGGCGGTACTCTCAAAGAACTGAGGGTCTGGCGGGAGAATGAAGCTTAAATCTCTGATTGAAGGCGGTGTTTCCTGAGAGGGGAGGAGCCGGGATCTCTCTGAGGTGGCTGTCCTGAAAGATTTGTGGAAAAGGATGTTACCGGTAAGTAACAACAATTTTTTTTTTTTTTTTTGTTAGCACGTCTCATTATTGTGTTCTACAAAGTGTATGTAGATGCGATATGGAGCTTTTCAAAATGCATCATACAGTAATGTGTTTCCATACATTAAAGTATTATTGCAATGCACTGCTGTGAACGGGCTTTTAGGGTTTTTGTAAAATGTCTTGCAGCATTTTCCTGGTGCGAATACAGTGTGCATAATAATCTACAGAACACCCATTTAATACGTTTTTAGTTTTAAATTCACTTTTAGCTGCAAGGTTTCATCAACCCAATGTGGGTGCATTCCATCTCCTAACCGCACCAACCATGGGACATTCATAGGCAGATTTTTTTTTTTTTATAGAATAATCATGCATATTTACTTGCTATTGTAGTGAATATAAAATGCTTACAACTTGAAAATCATTGTGAATGCTTCTATAAGCTCTAACAAAAAGTTCAGTGCTCAGAAAGGACAATTTGCCTCTAAGGCTCCATGCACACAGGATGCTCAAAGTCGTTCTGAATGTCGGATTGCTGGCAGGAAAACGCTGCTTTAAAAAACGTGATTTTATCAGCCTTTTGCATTGCCGTCAATGCATGTTTAGCCACGCTAGCTTTTAGCTGCGTTTCTCTGCCTCTATTCAATCAATGGTTCTCTATGGGAGCCCATTGATTTGAAAAGAAGTCGCACCAGAAGTCAGATCATCATGATGCAACTTGCGGTGCGACTTGTGTGCTGAGGATGAAGAAGAACCCCGCCAAAATGAAAAAAAAAATTGCCATGGGGTTCCCCCCTCGGACGATACCGGACCGTCCGGTCTGGTATGGATTTTAAGGGAAATGGCGTGGGGTCCCCCCAAAATCCATACCAAACCCTTATCCGAGCACGTAGCCCGGCAGGTCAGGATGGGGGGGGGGGGGGGCGAGCGAGCGCCGCCCCCCCCCCCCCTGGACCATACCAGGCCACATGCCCTCAACATGGGGGGGTGGGTGCTTTGGGGCAGGGGGGGCCCTTGCGCCCCCCACCCAAAGCACCTTGTCCCCATGTTGATCAGGACAAGGGCCTTTTCCCGACAACCCTGGCCGGTGGTTGTCGGGGTCTGCGGGGGCTTTTCAGAATCTGGAAGCCCCCTTTAACAATTTTTTCATTTTGGCGGTGTTCCCCTTCTTCCTCAGCACACAATTCGGATCATGATGATCTGACTTCTGGTGCGACTTCTATTCAAATCAATGGGCTCCCATAGGGAACCATTGATTTTGAATAGAGGCAGAGAAACCCCTAACGAGGCTTAATGCTCTTTTGCAGCGTAAACCCTCGTTTAACACCTTTTACTGGCATCTGGTGTTTCCAGGACTGCTCTTGAACGCGATTTTAGGGCGTTCAGACAACAGCCCATAAACTCCACTGCTGATAAACGTTCAAAAACGTCCATGTGTGCATGGACACATAGGATAACCTAGAGTGGAGTTTATGGGCTTTTAAAAATAACACTCCCAAACTCCAAAAAACGGCCCTTTATGAGCTCCAGTGTGCATGGAGCCTAAATGCTTGATGATGCTACAAAACACCTTTGAATGCCCATATACAAGAGCTTCTTGTGTGAATGGGCCCTAAAGAGTACATACAATCACAGTTGTTTAGTTTGTAAAGAGTGAAAATCTTGCACATTAAAAACTTGGTTATTAATCTTGTACGAGTTGTGAGCTTTCTAAGCAGTGGACGTTTCAGTTTTGCTGTTTCTGCATCCATGTGATACATTGGCTTTGTCTATGATCCTGTTTCCAAGCGCCCTGGGTTATTTGGCAAAATTTGTGCTATTTTGCTTGTAACACTTTCATAATGACCTAGCTCCATCTGGAGTCCAGAGGTAGAAATGGTTTCCTGACCTTTTTTTATGGTTTTCTGAAATGGAAACACTGAACGGCAGAACAGAGGTATTTAGAATGAAGATCATAGGTTTTTCTATATTCTGTCTTTTCACAAAAGCTTTTTAGGGATATAGTGTATTTCAACATGAACCACTAATGTTAAAATTTTAATTATTGATGTAACCATATTACTGTGTTAAACATGCAGTCTCTACTAGTGATTTTGTTTTACTTTTTTTGCTCATTTCTAATCTGTCTGCTCAAATTGTCTAAAAAAAAAAGATTTTATGGGGGTTTGATTTACTAAAACTTGAGAGTGCAAAATCTGGCGCAGCTCTGCATAGAAACCAATCGGCTTCTAACTTCAGCTTGTTCACTTAAGCTTTGACAAAAAAAAAAACTGGAAGCCGATTGGTATCTACGCAGAACTGCACCAGATCTCTCTAGTTTTAGTAAATCAACCCCTATGTCACTTATTCTGTATTCTTAGTAGTTAAGTAGGACCGTAATGATGCATATATTATACTAATCTGTGTGTAAAAAAAATTAATGAAATTGAGAAGTGTATGCATTGGTAAGGCTGCATTTACACCTATGTGTTGCATCGTGTTTGGGGCACAGAAAAGCCTGTTGACTTGCATGGGCTGCCTATCACGCAATAAGTGCACCAAAGAAGCTCAAGTACCTACTTTTTTATTTGTTATTTGGCTAGAAGACAAAACGCGCAACTGCTACCGGAGTTTGGCGTGCCATTAAGGAATGGCATCACAAGCGTGACAAACGTATTTGCTCTAGTTTCTAGAAATGCGCTTTTCTGCCCGTGTTTCCATGCCGCTTAGGTGTGAATGCAGCCTAAGGTGTATGCAAATGTGATCAAAGTCTTGCAAAATATTTGAAAGGTTATAGTGATGAGATTAGGGCCGAAACAACTAATCGATCGACAACTAATCGATTAATTTCATAATCGATGACTATTTTCATAATCGATTAATCGGCCAGTAACATAATGGGGTTAAGAAAAACGAAAATTAGCCCCTTATAGTACAAAAAGAGCAAATCGCTACTGTAAATATTACCTTCACTGTCCAACAGTAAAAAATGAACCTCTTACAGTAGCGAATATTTGCTCTTTTTGTACTAATTTTCGTTTTTTAACCCCCTTTATGTTACTAAACATCTCAGGCCTGGGTCACACCTGTGTTTTTTTTTGGTGCTTTTTGCAGAAACACACTACAGTTCATTTACATAGTTTAAAGAAAAGCAAGGGAGAGGCGCCTCTGAGTGCAGACGTTTTAAAACAATTTAATAAAAGATAGTGCTACAAGCAACTCACATTTGTATGGTTAAAAACGTGCATTGTACGAAATCCAGTTAGAAGAGGAAGATGTCATCAGGTCTGTCACGGAGTATCTCCTCCTGCTGGGGCGCTGTGCTGCTGATAGTCAGTTCACTGCTGTAGATGGTATGGATACGGCCGTCAGCGGTGAAGAAAAGCAGTGCAGGGCCTTGGAGATGTTGATCGAATAGCAGGCGAGGGCCGATGACGTGCCATGTTGCAATGCTCGTCCATCCCCCGGCCTGCGGCAAAGAGTCCTGGCTCTTGTCCCTAGTCTCCATTTTTCAAAATTAGCGCCGAAGGCGCACGTGGCCGCGCGCGTGCGCGTGCACGCGCCTCTATATATAGAGGTGAGCCAGGAAAGGGGGCGGAGCCTGGGGGATGACGCTCTGTGTGCGCCGCAGCGCTTCTGCGCATGTGCGGGCGTCCCAGCATGTAAAAACCACAGTTTTGTGTGGTGAGCTTGAAGTACAGAGACAGAGCTGGCAACATTTAAAAAAAGGGCATACAGCAAGCGGTTGATACAGGCATCCCCTAGAAAGGCACATTAGTAGACACCGACTGTGATATAGCAGCAATTGTGCTAGACTATTCTCAGTAAAAGTGGTGTATTACGGCTGGAATACCTCAGCTTTAGGCTTAGGAATATGCCGTCCAGAAGCTCCGGAACTGAATCTTCCAGGAAGCGAAGGGGGTCTCATCGGGCTCGGAGGATCTTGGGCATACTTCTGCTGCACCAGTCTCCCCTGAAGTTCAGAGGTAAGTGACCGTAGAGACCCCGCAGGGGTACTTGGTACTGTGGCTGTCCTCAGTTCACCTGCTCCTGTGTATGTAACAGAGGAGGTTTTTTCCTCAGCTCTGGGAGGATTAGAGCGAGATTGTCAACATTTATCGCTGCCTCCCTGTCAGGGAAAGCACGCCCGATCTCCGTCTCCTCCTTCAGAGTGCCTGTTAGCAGAGCAACAGTCCCATACAGGGATCGACCTGCCTGAAGGGGATCAGGATGAGGTTGATTCTGTTATAGAGGAATCAACAGTGGGGGAACCTTTTCTCAGCATCTCAAGCTGAAAGATTATGGGTTCAGTCTCTGACTAACATGGTCCGATCAGCATTTAAAAATGCACCTTGCGGAACCATCAACCACTACTGTATCCTCGTTGGGGTCGCTAGAAGCCCCCAGACTGTTTGTTCTTTTCCACTTCACCCTTTACTGAAAGGGCTCATTTACCAGGATTGGGAACGTCCTGAGAAAATATTTATTCCCCCAAGAGATTTCCGGTGGTCTATCCCATGGAGGATAAGTTCATCAAAAAAAAAAAAAATGGAAGGTCCCTACAGTGGACGCAGCCATCTCTTGTATGTATAAATCACTGACATGTCCAGTGGATAATGTCCAAATGTTCAAGAACCCAATAGATAAAAGATTGGAGTCCTTATGAAAATCTGCTTGGTGATACAACCAGCAGTAGCAGCTATTGGGGTCTGCTAAGCAGTGAAGGATCAGTTGAAACAGGTCTTGAGGGACTTGACGGATCAGCAGGCTTTGCCCTAGCTGATCTACCTAGAGCCTTAGGCTTTGCGGTTGACGCCATAAAGGATTCAGTCCATCAGGCCTCCCGCCTTACGCTGTCTATAGTACATATGCGTAGGCTCCTATGGCTCAAAAACTGGTCTGCTGAAGCTCCCTGTAAAGAATGGCTGGTTAGCGTCCCATTTCATGGTGAACGCTTATTCAGGGAAAACCTGGACAAATATATCCAGAAAATTTCCAGCGGTAAAAATACGCTCTTGCCGGTTAAAAACATAGTTAGAGGTCCCTCTTTAAGAGGCCTGCTTCTCCAGTCCCTGGGGCATCGGCTGTGTAACAGTTTCGACGGCCTCCTCGGTCAAATCCCGGGGGTAAAAAACAGGGACAGTAGCAGGGTAATGAGAAACCCTGGGTCAGGGGAGGTACAAAACCTCCCCCAAAGTTAAATTCATTGAAGCCCCCACTCAGTCGGGTGGGGGGAGGACTCCAGTTGTTCGCAAGAGACCTGGCGGGACACGATCAAGACAGATAGGTGCTCTCCGCAGTAGGTTTGGGATACAGTTTGGAGTTAAAAGACTCTCCTCCTTCCCATTTTTGAGGTCAAACGTGCCAAGGGATCCCCGGAAGAGAGAGTCCCTCCTGTTGGCACTAGAACAACTATTGCTCCAAGGAGTAATTATGGAGGTTCCCCTGGAAGAATGAGGGTTCGGGTTTTACTCAAACCTCTTTACAGTCCCGAAGCAAACGCGGACGGGAGGCCCATATTAATTCTAAAAGGGCTATACAAATTCCTGTATATCAGGACTTTCCGATGGAGTCGATCCGATCGGTGGCCACTGCCCTACAAGGGGAGGATTGGTTAGCCGCGATCGACATCAAAGATGCTTATTTGCACATTCCCATCTTTCCAGTCCACCAAAAATTTCTACGCTTTGCAGTAGAAGGGCGCCATTTTCAGTTCAGAGCCTTACCCTTCGGTTTGGCCACAGCACCACGAGTGTTTACAAAAATTCTGGCCCTTTATTGGCCAATCTAAGAACACAAGGTGTAATGATAATGGCATATCTGGATGACTTGTTGCTGATAGACCACTCAGTGAAAAAACTAGACGTGGTCGTTCACAAGACGATCAAGTATCTGGAATCTCACGGTTGGATTATCAACCGAGACAAGTCAGCCCTAAAAACCAGTCAAAAGTCTGGAATACTGGGGGCTAAGGTTGGATTCAGGCCAGAGAAAAATATTCTTGCCTCGAGGAAAGGTGTTGTCTTTGAAAGATTTGATCCACTTAGTGGGTACAAAAAAGACAGCCGTCCATACGCCTGTATATGAGGCTGCTGGGAAAAATGGTGGCATCATTCGAAGCAGTACCCTACGGTCAATTCCATTCAAGGAATTTGCAAGGGGCCATACTGTCAGCCTGGAACAAAAAAGTTCAGGCCCTAGACTTACAATGTCCTTGTCCCCTTCCGTTCGCAAGAGCCTCCGTTGGTGGTTGGTTCCCCAGAATCTGGAAAAAAGGAAATCCTTCAGTCCGATTTCTTGGAAGGTGGTCACTACAGATGCCAGCCTTATAGGCTGGGGAGCAGTACTGGAGCAATAGTCTCTCCAGGGCAGATGGTCGGATGCAGAAAAGGCCCTGCCCATCAATCTCTTAGAGATACGAGCAGCCCGGTATGCCCTAGTAGCATGGACATCCAAACTCCAAGGGTCCCCTGTCAGAATTCAATCAGACAATGCCACAGCAGTGGCATATATCAATCATCAGGGGGGCACCAGGAGTCGTGCAGCCCAGAGGGAAGTAAATTACATCCTGAAATGGGCAGAAAAATATGTCCCAGCCATATCTGCGGTATTCATTCCAGGAGTGGAGAATTGGAAGGCGGACTTTCTAAGTCGCCAGCAATTAGGCCCAGAGGAAGGGTCCCTTCACCCCGAGGTTTTCTGGACAATATGTCAGCGGTGGGGAACATCGGATGTAGATCTTCTAGCATCCAGATTCAACGCAAAGGGGGACAGGTTTGTCTCTCGGACAAGGGATCCCCTAGCTTGCGGCTCGGATGCCCTAGTGTTCCCTTGGGATCAGTTCAAGCTGATATATGCATTCACACCGCCACAATGGTTACCTCAATTACTCCGCAGAATCAGGGTAGAAAAGAAACCAGTGATTCCGGTGGCTCCAGCGTGGCCCCGAAGAGCGTGGTACGCGGAGATTGTAAAATTTCAGTGGGGAGTCCTTGGACTCTCCCACGTCGTCCGGACCTGCTTTCGCAAGGACCGATATACCACCCTTCCTTACCAGCCCTAGGTTTGACGGCCTGGCTATTGAAGCCCACATTCTAAAAAAGAGAGGGCTCTCTAATGCTGTGGTATCTACCATGATCAATGCCAGGAAGCCGGTATCCAGGCAGATCTACTATAGAATCTGGAAGGCGTACATCGCGTGGTGTGAGGCCAAGAAATGGCATCCACATAAGTACGTAATAGGTAGGATTCTGGACTTCCTACAGTGGGCTGTAGATAGGAAGCTTGCCTTGAGTACTATCAAGGGTCAGATTTCGGCCTTGTCAATATTTTTTCAAAGGCCCCTGGCTTCGCATTCACTAGTCAAAGCCTGTATACAAGGAGTGATGCGTATTAGTCCTCCGGTTAATATTCCCATATGTCCATGGGATCTAAACTTGGTTCTGTCGGTTCTACAGAAACAACCATTTGAACCATTACAGCATATTTCCTTGGTGCTTCTCACCAGGAAATTGATTTTTCTAGTAGCCATTTGTTCGGCTAAAAGAGTATCGGAATTAGCAGCTATGTCCTGTAAGGAGCCATATCTGGTTATCCATAAGGACAGAGTAGTGTTACGTCCTCATCCAGCCTTTCTTCCTAAGGTGGTATCGAGGTTTCATTTGAACCAAGATGTGGTTCTTCCTTCTTTTTTATAACAGCTTACCTGTACCTGTAAAATCCTTTTCTTGGAGTACATCACGGGACACAGAGCTCCCGCCCCTCTTTGGGGACACTTATTGCTTTGCTACAAAACTGAGGTGCTCCCGGATGGGAGGGGCTTATATAGGGGAGGGTACTTCCGGTTTTGGAAGTTGCCAGTGCCAGCACCTGACGGTATCTATATAACCCATTAGTAATGACTATGTCGCTCTGTGTCCCGTGATGTACTCCAAGAAAAGGATTTTACAGGTAAGCTGTTATAAAAATCCTATTTTTTGCAGCAATTTGTGTTTTTTAATCTGCCCAACAACAAATTGGCCCAATTTTTTTTTTTTAAAGGTTATTAACCGATTAATCGAAACAATAATCGGCCAACTAATCGATTATAAAAATAATAGTTAGTTGCAGCCCTAGATGAGATACACAGTTGGGTGGGATCTGCTGTAGTTTCCTTTTTTCAGAAAAGCAAGGTAAATCATGCTATAGCATTGGTCATGTGACCAGTGATAAGTGGGGTGCCAATATTCGTTTTTTTTCTTCGAAGGTAAAAATGTAAAGTCCTCAGGTAACACATTACTGCGGCTTTTCAATGTACCGTACTTTGTTTTTCAAGGCCAGCTTTTAAATATCAAAAACATAAAAGTAGTTGCCATTAATGATTGAACCAGCTGGTAAGCCAGCACCTGTGGCTTGGAATGTGCAGGCAGGAAATTTGTAGCGGGGTTAGATTTTTTACGCTATGAAATTTTTAAATATATTGAGCATGACAGACCAATGCATTTTAAACATCACTATCACAATGGTGTTGGTATAGGGTTGGGTTTATGTAGAATGGTTTACTGTGCGATGTTGTATAACACATCCGGCATGGATGAACCATTTAGTTGGATAGGTCTCTGCTCCATTTTGAGTTTGTGCTGGGAAGGGAGCATAGCAATGACCTAATATTCTGCTTCACTCTTTCTAGAAATTGAGGCCAAGCCTGACCTGCAATTGGAGTCTGATAGGAAGTTGGATAAACTTGAATCCTTTTTGGGCAGATTGCATAACAAAGGTAAGTGTTGATGTAAAGTGATTGGAATGTACTGTATGTTAGTAATACACTGTCTGTCTTGTTGAATCTGTAAAACTGATAATAAAGGCATCGTGTGTGGGTTTTTTTTTTTTTTTTATTCTTTCTTTGTGTTAAAATAGGGTATGTGAAAACCTGTTGCCCTAAAAGGCTGTACACAGAGGTTGTTCTGCCCTAGGTCCATGTGGGGGGTGAAGCTTATTTTGTACATGTCCACCTCCACTTTATCCCAAACCTAGTAATAGGAAAAAACCTGGAATACTATATTTGGAGCAGCATTGATATGTGGGAGTCTGCGGAGATGGTCAATGCTGATAAACCCTTTGTAGAGGGAGACTTACACTGCCGTCTCTTTACAATACCAGAGAGTAGTATACACCTAACAGCTTTTACCTGGTAATCTATGACAATTTGATTGTTGGCACCATGACACTGTTAAACGTTCATCACTCTATTTTATCTTAAAAGAAATTAAAGCAGATTGTGCCTTGAAATGAAAGCAGCATGTAAAATTGACTTTAGATGTAGAGTGAAGCATAGACAACTGAAGTTATATGGAATCGTGCATCTTTTTCTGTGAAAGTCAAGCTTGGATTTTCCCCCGACTGAGCATCCCTATTTCCTCTTCTGTTTGAAAGTCCTGCCTGTGGTTGTCTTTTTGCACTAATTTTGTGTATATCTAATCAGTTGGAGGTCTTCAGGACACAACACTGTCGGTCACCAGCAAGTCTGTGAAAGAAGTGATGAAGCTGGATGATGAGACATTCTCCAGGTTCTACCGTCCAGTTGAGATCCCGTCCAGTCCTGTGGATATTAATTTTGATGATGACTTTGATATCCTGTTTAATTCTGAGGAACCAAAGTGAGTAGTTATCCTTATTACTGTCAAACTCGTGTCCTCCATGCAGAATCAATACACTGAACATCTAAGGCAATCGGTAGTAGATCATGGAAAAAAAAATCAGCAGTCTTTTCTGATAAAAGTGAAACATAATGGATGATTACCATGGATTGTTAAACTTTACAGTTCAACATAGCTTCTGGAAGTGATTGGTACATGTGTCCGTTATGTAAAGACTTGTGTATGTATATCATTATGCTATCTTAACAAATGTGCATGTGTGTGTATATAAATACACACACACACACCAGCCATAACTTTGACCACCCACCTAATATTGAGTAGGTCCACCTTTTATTGCCAAAACAGCCTTTACCCATCGAGGCATGGGCACCACTAGATTCTATGTGTTTTAGGTTGTGACATGGGGGCTTCATGGTTTAGACTACTTTTCAGCACATCCCACCGATGCTCGATTTGTATTGAGATCTGGAGAATTTGGCGGCCAAGTCAGTTATTTGAATTTGTTGTATTCCTCAAACTATTCTTGAACAGTTTTTGCAATGTGGCACGGCGCATTATCCTGCTTGAGAGGCCAATGCCATCAGGGATTACCATTTCCATGAAGGGGTGTACGTGGTCAGCAACATTGTTTCAGTATGTGGTACGTGTCAAAGTAACCTCATGAATGGCAGGATCAAGGTTTCCTAGCAGAACATTGTCCACAGCATCACACTCCCTCCACTAGCTTGCCTTTTTCCCCAGAGTGCATCCTGGTACCATCTCTTCCTCAGGTAAGAAACGCACACATCTGGTCATCCATGTGATTTAAAAGAAAACATAATTTATCAGATCAGGTTACCTTCTTCCATTGGTCCAGTTCTGATGCTCCCGTGCCCATTGTAGCAAAAAAAGGGGGGAGTTTGTGGGACTTTAAATGAAGCATGGGGGAATGCTTCCATCCCGGTTTGCTGAAAGCAAAGAAAAGGGGGGGGGGGGCAGGCAATGGGACTTTAAATGAGGAAATTGACAGAATGGGGTGGGGATGAAAAAACATAATGTTTATTGCAAAATTACAATACTGGTGCATAACATGTGTGACTGGTCACTTGTGCATGTGCAACAATAGAACCTACATGCATGCATAACAGTGACCATATGAGATCAAACAAGGACTGTAATTCATCATAAATACATGTATGAAAAGGAGCAGCACAGGAAAGCATGATACAAGGTGTGAAATCGTAATTGTCATAAAAATTATCATAAAAACATATCAGAGTGTGGTCCCATTGCAGCAATTGGCTGCATCCTTGATGCCCGACGCGTTTCTATGTTTCTGTGTGAACACTTCCTCAGGGGCGGATGCTAGGGACATCTAAAATAGTGAAGTATGATAACATGAGATTATGAACGTATATGCACCGAAAAGGACAAAATGTCAATTCAGGTACTTACAGTGTATGTCAAGCCAAGGTATTGTGTGAAAGGTGGACCAAGGGATAATGTCTCTCCCAGGAGCTGGGGTGGCGAGTCATCCAGCACACAGCGAGCACACACAGGCATCTCCAGAGCACAGACCGTGCCCATTGTAGGTGCTTTTAGCTGTGGACAATGCACCCTGACCGATTTGCGGCTATGCAACAAACTGCGATTCTTTTTTTTTCTTCTTTCAACACATCTTCAAAGACAACATGTTTATGTGCTTCCTAATATATCCCACGACTTTTTGATCTCATTGTACTGCAATAATTGGTGTTATTCACTTAACCTGTCAGTGGTCATAAAAAGATGGCCGATTGGGGTGTATTGCACTTTTCTGCTCCACTGAGTGATTTTGGATTTTTACATAGATCAACTTTAGGTTACCTGGCAAGGATAAACAAGTGAAAATTTCATAATTCTATAATTTATTTTGTAAGTTCGTTTTTGAAGTGATGAACGTTTGACCTACGTGGATCAAACATTAGGCACCAGTACAAATTAAAGAACATTGGGCTCCTGATTTTTGGTATTTCTCAAGCTGTTATATTTAGGAAGTTGATGGATGTAATCCTTCATAGAGAGGCTCTCAGTTGCTTACCTTATTCTGAAAATGCTAGTTACCTGGCTATTATGCTGGTCCACTGGCTTTATGCTTTTAGAACTCTGACCTGGGAAAAGTTTGCAGGTCACATATTCCGACCTTACGCTGCACTTTTTTTTCAGCTAGTTAGTTGTGTGCATGTTCTCTTTCTATATTATTATATAGAATATATATATATATATATATATATATATATTTACAGTGGCTCAAATGCACAGCTGGGAAACCTGCATTTCCTGCGGTGCTGACAGCCACATATTTATCTTTTGTACAGATTTCCTGAATAATGATAAAAAATGTATGCAGTAAAGCAAGTTAATTGTGTGCATGTTTTCTTTCTATCTATTATTTATATATATATATATATATATATATATATATATATATATATCTGTGATGCAATTTTTATGATCATGCCTTTCTGAAATGGCTGTAACCCTGGAAGAATTTCTATGTAGTTTGTAGATTCTATCTGGAAATAAATAAATTACAGCAGGCAGAGACTTATGCTGAGGTAATCCAGGAGGTTTCAATCATTTTTCTTTAGCCCTGCTCAGGGCTCTGAAAAGTAGCCCGGTGTAGCTTGTTTACATTAGGAGCAGCCATGCTGGTGTAATAATACCCACACCGGCTGTGTAGTCGTGTTTTCTCAGTCGTCATCCTGACTTTCCCATGCTTCCCTGACCCATGGGTCTTCTATGGCTGTACCTTTGTTTCTTTATTCCCTTATATCATCATCCCTCATCTTCCCCCATGTGGATTGGCGCACATATGTTCACAGCCAGACACATACCTTTTTATACATTCATTTTCCATAATTACAAAACCACATATTTCTGAAAGTTACCAGTCAGCATAGTGGTGGTCCATTTGTTTTCCTTCATTTTTTTTAGTTTTGCAATCTGACTGATACTTGTGACCATGTCAAAAGCAACAGAATACAAGCTTTTAAAGTGTATGTGAAGCCAAACCCTGTCAGGTTTTCTGTTTCATTGTTTTTTTTATTGGAAGTTTCAAAACATTTTTGACATTTTGGCGTAAACCGTTTGCCATAGCTCAGTATAATTATACAACGTGATCTTTACAGAAAAGTTCATTATTTTCTTCCGGCCTGCCCTGTCAGGTTTTTACTGCTATCCAAGCCTTTGTTGGAGAGGTTTATCCTCACTTTCCTGTCTTGGTGCCAATGTTTTTTCAGACAGAAAGTGAAGGTAACGCTCCCAACATAAACGGACAAAGTTTTGCTTTAGCAAAGTGGGGTAAGGGTGGTGAAGGTAAATATCCAACAGAGCCCTGGATTGCCGTAAAAAATTGACAGTCCTTCCTCACTCTATCCGTAATTGGAAGAAAAGCATTTTTGGTTTGAAGTACGCTAAGGCTACATTCAAACTAGCCCTTTCCCTGAAAAGTGATCTGCGGTGGATCGTTTGTTGTGCTGTCAAATTTGAATGGCTATGCCTGACAGGCACTGCCGCCTGTCAACTCGAAAAAAAATTTGGCCCGTGGCTTGTGAACAGCCTCACCCGGCTGTATTGAGGACTTTAGGGGGGTGGTAAAACCATGATTCAACTGCCTGCTCTTACCCATCTCCTGCCACCCGTGTGAAGGAGGTTTAAGGGTCTCCACCTTTTCTCGGAAATACCAGCCTCTTTCCTTTTAATTGCATTGACAAAAACCCCCATTCAACCAACCAGGCTGCTAAAATGCCAGTCAGGTGGTGATCATTAAACTTCATGAACTTGCAGTTCTGCATAGCAAATATAAATCTGATTTAAAATAATACTAAACATGCACTGTTTAGTTTAAATTGTCCCTTCTATTTCTGTATACGGTTGACGGCACTAATTTTAATAAAAAAATCCAAGTACCTTTTTCCTTATCGATATACAACTGTCACACGACCCAGCTCGTTCCCAGCCTGTCTGCAGGGAAACATAAGCAGGAGGAGCTTCTAGTCCTCTGCTGCTGGTCACATTTTCAAAATAAGAAAAATCTCCTTTGTACTACAGAGTACAAATAAATATCAAACAGTTTTTAACTTTACATACAAATATATATTTGAAATCAAATATTTAGTGGAAATAACATGGTGTGGGTGTATTTCTGCCAATCACAGGCTGTGGCGCCCCTCCAGCAACAGGGAGGTGAAGCCACCCTTAATCTACATGTAATTCCTGCCCCCATTTTGTTTAGCTGGTTAATGGGCATGGAGAAGAAGGGAGTGAGCGGTCATTAAGCACTGTGTATACGCCCACATGTATGACTCTATAGTCACATGGGCTGCTCAGATGTGATAGGGAGGAAATGCTCAGCATAGAAACTCGCTCAAAAAACTGAGCATGTGCAGAGCTGCAAATACTGCTCTGCAAAATCCCTAGCTGAATTGGAAGCTTGGGCAGAAGGGGGGAGAGAGAGAGAGAGAGAAAGCAGCAGGATAAACCAGGTATTTTGCAGAGTATAGAAAATGAATCTCGTAGTGACTGAGTATGAACAGCATGTAATACCATTTATTATTTTTTTTTATGATGTGGGTTTAGTGACACTTTAAGACCATTTGAACGCTGATTTATTTAATTTCTGCAATAATATGTTCTTGTTTTTGGAGAAAACGTGCTAATGTTGAAATGTTGGCTATACATCTCACTAGCTCAATTGTCAAGTCTCTATTGGCCCCTAATTCATTGGAACAATCTCCACTGACCATGTATAGAGCAGTATATATATATATATATATATATATATATATATATATATATATATATATACATACATACATACATACATACATACATACATACATACATACATACATACATACATACACGCACGTATAGTGATTATATATATCACACACACACACACGTATAGTGACAGGCTCACAGTGAGTTTAAAAAGCCTGTGGAAAAACTGTAGAGTCCAGCAAAAAGTCGTGAGAAACATGGCCTCTGTGGCTCTTGAAGACTAGTTTTTCTTCTTGCTAAAGCCAGGGGGAATTGGCAAAATGGATAATAAATGTCATCTATGTTTTATTGCTTGTTTTCACTCTAGAAGCTTTCTGCTTGCTAATGGGGCTTTGCACGGCAGTCTACAGCATGTTTGAAATCTGTTTACAAGCACTGTATGTAATCAAGTCTTTCTTGATGGACGGTCATTAAGGCTTCATAATTCATGCCTTGCCATAAATGGAAAATATTCCCCAATATTAGTCCCCAAGCCAGCAGCTAGCGCTGAGGAGGAATGACAACGGTGTACAGTGCTTTGTAGGCTGTATCCTTGGAGGCCTATGGGGTAGTAGTGGCAGATATGTGTTGGATGGCAAAAGTTCACAAAAAAAGCACTTTGATCCAGCATTTCCAATCCAAATGAAGGGTATCTTCAATAAAAAAAATGGAGGAATTTTATTAGATACAAGAACAAGGTGATGACTCACATTTATACAGCTTTGTACAGTGTACATCAGACCAAAAGGGTGACAGTCCAGCTGTAGCTGTCCATGCCATAGGCCAGGAGTCCTCAAACTATGGCCCGCCAGTGTGATTTACCCGGCCCGCAGACTGCCCCTTTAACATTCCAACAATCCCCCTGACCTTTTTTTTCACTTTTTTTCGCCGCCGCCAGGGGTCCGGCCGGCGGAGGTAATGTATCCGCTGGCGGCCATTTTCCAGAAGACCACAGACAAGTTATAAACGAGAAGGGAGCTTGCCGAGTGGCTACTATAAAAATGGAGCTGCGGCACCGCCCACCCCCTGCCCCCAGCCTGTCTGTCATCTGTGACCTGTTGTGGAAAGGGGTGGCGGGTGGGCGGTGCCGCAGCTCCATTTCTATTGTAGCCACTCGGCAGGCTCCCTTCTTGTTAATAACTCGTCTGGAGACAGTGACGCCTGAGATGTAAGGAAGCACTCTGATGGCTGGGGACACCTGAGATGTAAGGAAGCACTCCGCTTGCTGGGGACTCCTGAGATGTGAGGAAGCCCTCCGCTGGGGACACCTGAGATGTGAGGAAGCCCTCCGCTGGGGACACCTGAGATGTGAGGAAGCCCTCCGCTGGGGACACCTGAGATGTGAGGAAGCCCTCCGCTGGGGACACCTGAGATGTGAGGAAGCCCTCCGCTGGGGACACCTGAGATGTGAGGAAGCCCTCCGCTGGGGACACCTGAGATGTGAGGAAGCCCTCCGCTGGGGACACCTGAGATGTGAGGAAGCCCTCCGCTGGGGACACCTGAGATGTGAGGAAGCCCTCCGCTGGGGACACCTGAGATGTGAGGAAGCCCTCCGCTGGGGACACCTGAGATGTGAGGAAGCCCTCCGCTGGGGACACCTGAGATGTGAGGAAGCCCTCCGCTGGGGACACCTGAGATGTGAGGAAGCCCTCCGCTGGGGACACCTGAGATGTGAGGAAGCCCTCCGCTGGCTGGGGACACCTGAGATGTGAGGAAGCCCTCCGCTGGCTGGGGACACCTGAGATGTGAGGAAGCCCTCCGCTGGCTGGGGACACCTGAGATGTGAGGAAGCCCTCCGCTGGCTGGGGACACCTGAGATGTGAGGAAGCCCTCCGCTGGCTGGGGACACCTGAGATGTGAGGAAGCCCTCCGCTGGCTGGGGACACCTGAGATGTGAGGAAGCCCTCCGCTGGCTGGGGACACCTGAGATGCGAGGAAGCCCTCCGCTGGGGACACCTGAGATGCGAGGAAGCCCTCCGCTGGGGACACCTGAGATGCGAGGAAGCCCTCCGCTGGGGACACCTGAGATGCGAGGAAGCCCTCCGCTGGGGACACCTGAGATGCGAGGAAGCCCTCCGCTGGGGACACCTGAGATGCGAGGAAGCCCTCCGCTGGGGACACCTGAGATGCGAGGAAGCCCTCCGCTGGCTGGGGACACCTGAGATGCGAGGAAGCCCTCCGCTGGGGACACCTGAGATGCGAGGAAACACTCCGCTGGGGACACCTGAGATGCGAGGAAACACTCCGCTGGCTGGGGACACCTGAGATGCGAGGAAACACTCCGCTGGCTGGGGACACCTGAGATGCGAAGAAGCACTCCGCTGGTTGGGGACATTGACATCAGAGCTCCGACTGGATTCTGATTCTGCATTATGGTGTTGAATGATTTCATTTTATATTACAATGTAATAATATAAATAATAACAACCATGGTGCCGGGATGATTGAAGTGCCAACACCAGGTGTTTGGAGTATCTTTATCTGCTGATTGTTAAACTTTCTGGAATACACATTTCTATTGTGGTTGGGGGGAATCTTATAGGGGGATCTGTGAGGGAGGAGTCTGTTATGGGGGGCTCTGTGATGGGGGTGTCTGTTACGGGGGGCTTTGTGATGGAGAGCACTTTGTGTTGGGGGGCTTTGTGATGGGGGGGTTTTGTGATGGGGGGTCTTTTATGGGGGGCTTTGTGATGGATGACCTTATATGGGGGCTTTTTGGTGGGGGGGTTCTGTGATGCGGGAGGGGGTTCTGTGATGCGGGAGGGGGTTCTGTGATGCGGGAGGGGGTTCTGCGATGAGGGGAGTCTGTGAAATACTAATAAGTTTATGTTGATTAAAATATTTTATTTTAAATATTGTTTTTTTCCTTATTTTTTGCACTACAAATAAGATGTGTGCATAGGAATTTGTTCATATTTTTTTTAAACTATAGTCCGGCCCCCCAACAGTCTGAGGGACCATGAACTGGCCCCCTGTTTAAAAAGTTTGAGGACCCCTGCCATAGGCAATAGAGATATTCTTGTCACTGTCACATATCCAGGGGGACCCACTGTAGAAGTCTTGATTTAAGCAAGAGTGTGCAGCTTTCCTGGTTGCTCCTTTTCATGGAAGGGGGTGCAGGCTGTTCCTAGTGAGTGTCCATCAGAAGGAGGCAACACGTTTTGAGTTGTGCATCTTTCTCAAGCCTCTTCAATACTAGGAGCTGATTTATGAGCAAACAGAAGTTATTTTTCCTGGCAAAAAGTAGGGAAAAAGGGAATGAAGTCTCACAAAACAGCCTAACTCCAGGTTTCTGTTACTTTTAAAAGAGAAGTATATATTTATTGTTTTCTAGATTCATACTTGCCTAGGTGGATGCAGTATCGGTCCGATGCTGCATCTGTCCCCGCCGCCTCTGCACTGAGAACCAACCATATCGAACACAGCGGATGGCTCAGTTCTCACATTTCCCCGAGCAGAGAGCTGCTGACTGTCAATCAGCAGCTCTCCGCTCTGCTACCCCCCCCCCCACCCCCCGCGCACCTGACGGATCTAGACTTTATTGTCGAGGTGCCTGGACTGATTCCTGTGACGTCAGAGCGGACTTCAGTCAGTGAAGTCAGACTTCAGGAGTGAAAAACGCATTGCACTCCTGAGACCCATAGGAGAAGCCCAGCCAAAGAGCTCAGGCTGGACTTTGTCTCCTTTTAATATAGTTTGGACCAAGCTGGTCCAAAAGAACGATTACCTTCCCGAACAGCTGCGGTTCTTGTTGGTGTTGTATAAACTGTATGTAGCATCAGACGCATACAGTATACATGGCTGTTCCTGCAGTAGTATAGGGACTTCTTGTCTCGTTCCTGGAACAAAATTGAGTTGTGCTGAATGCTGCTCACCTATTTAGAAGGTCTGTATTTCTTTATCGTACACCACGGGACACAGAGCTAGTCATTACATAATGGGTTAAGGGTCACCAGCGGTGATTGGACACTGGCACAACCAATGGAAGACAGTTCCCCTCCATATAACCCCTCCCATCAGGGAAGTACCTCCGTTTTTTCGCCAGTGTCGAAAGGTGTTGGACGCGTTAGGAGGTGCTAAAGGAAAGCTCTACCAAAGAGACCCTCTGGGGGTAAAAGAGCTATGCTTTCGGATCCATCCAAGACGCCTACAAATGAGCTGAATCTGGATGGGATCCGGGCCTCATCCATGAGGCGTCGCCTGTAATGTCTCTCTTCGGAGGACTGGGCTCTAAGATCCAGCACTTTCGCTATTTCGCTATAAAGTCCTGGTAAGAGTCTTGTACAAGGCCCAGGGGAGAGGTATCCTTTAAATAGGAACCCATATCCCTGAAGGTTGGCACACATAGCCCACCGTGAAGGGTGAAGTTTGGTATCTGTCTGAAAACTTTCAGCAGAAAAACCTGCGGCGTGGATAAGGTGAGATTAGAAGGTCCATAACTAGGTTGGGACCTTTTTCAAAAAGTGGATGTCTTCTTTTTTTCCACCACTGGGGGGAGTAAAGAGCTGAATATACTCACCTCACTCTGTTCAGTGTCGGCTTCGGCGAAGTACACTGCTCGTCACCTCCGCTGCTGAGCTTGCTTGAGCACCCCGCTCCTCCTTCCGGTGGCCGATACAGACACCTGCAGATGCAGGTAAGTGGGGACAGGGGCTGATGAGAGTCCTCTCTCACTATGGCCACCACCATAGCGCTAAAGGCCGCGCGCGCGCTTTATCGGAGGGGGGGGGGCCGAGGCGTGCGCGGGCACGTGGCGCGCGTAGGCACAGAAACGGCGCCAAATTTAAAAGACTGTCAGTGTGAGAAGCACTGCAGCAGCAAGCAAGCTCGTTAGTTCTCTTGTTCCTGGCAGAGAAACACAGCAGCTATACAGGGACGTAAGACTCCATGTGGTTGGATTGGGTACTTCCTAGAAGACATCCATGTTATGCATAGTTATGTGTTAAAAGTTGCATACTTAATGTATTTGCTAAACTGAACACGGTAGTATATGCATTTAGGTACCTTGTATTTTGTCTAAACAGTAAGTCTTCCAGGGGAAGTAATGCGGACAAAAAGAGATAAAAGAGCACCGCCGCCTGAGACAGGGGGCTCTAGCTGTGCTGACTCGGTACCTTCCTCTCCTGTGTTGCCAAAAGCACCTGTACAGGATGAGCCATTACCTCTGTCAGGTATGGCGGCTTCCCCAGTGAAGCCTGGGCCTGCATATGTCACTGAGGACACTTTATCAGCTGCCCTAAATAATCTGGAGGAGAAAATTACTACTTTAATCGCTAAATCCTCTAAAAAGGACAATAAGCGAAGCAGATCTCCTCCAGTATTGGACCTCCCTTCAGAAGTACCTGAGGAGGAGGAGGATGAGGAGGAGGCTACATCAGCAGAGGATGAGGAGTCAGACGGATCAGGGATATCGGATGAGCCTTTTTCGGTATCCCAGATTTTAAAGTCACAGGTGCAATGCTATGCAGGAGCCGTGCGAGCTGCATTTAGGTTACCCTCTTTGGAGGTAACAGAATCACCTGTCTCCTCCCTAGGATCATTAAGATCCCTGCAAGGTGCATGCTCCTTCCCGGTTCATCCGTTACTAGAGGATCTATTGTACGCAGACTGGCAACATCCAGATAAGCGTTTTTCACCTCCAAAAAAGTTTAACATTCTTTATCCTATGGAGGAAAAATTTTTAAAGAAATGGAGCCTGCCTACGGTAGATGCGGCTATTTCTTGTGTAAATAAAAACCTGACATGTCCAGTGGATAATGTACAAGTGTTTAAAGATCCTTCTGAGAAGAAGTTGGAATCCTTACTGAAATCCTCCTTCCTTTTGGCCGGCTCAATTATCCAACCTGCAGTAGCAGCAGTCGGTATGTGTCAGGTCGTCAGCCAACAGGTAAAGCAGGGGCTGAAGGAGCTGCCTTCAGAGCAGGCTAAAAATTGGGAGAATTTGCCTAAAGCCTTATGCTTCACAGTGGATGCCATGAGAGATTCTATCATACAGGCATCACGCCTTACACTCCAGCTGGTACAGATGCGCAGAGTACTTTGGCTTAAGCATTGGTCAGCGGAAGCCCCATGCAAAAAGTTGTTGGCAAGTTTCCCGTTCCATGGCGAACGCCTTTTTGGGGAAGATTTAGAAAGATATATCCAAAAGATATCAAGTGGTAAAACGACACTTTTACCTGAGAGAAAGAAAAACAAGAGACCTTGTTTTAAACACACTCTCTCCCCAGCTCCCGGGAAATCTGACTCCAGCCAGTGGCGACGGCCTTTTCAGCCGCCCAAAAAAGCCAAAGAACAGGCTCAGAAGAACAAGAAGCCGTGGGGTTCAAGAGCTAATAAGCAAGCCCCCAAAACCTCTCATTGAAGGGGCGCCCCCGCTCGGCCGAGTGGGGGGAAGGCTTCGTCAGTTCTCAGCGACTTGGCGGACAGAAACCCAGGACAAATGGGTGGTATCCACAATATCCTCAGGGTACAGACTGGAATTTCGAGAGATCCCATCTTCTCAATTCCGAAGTTCAAGACTCTCCAAGGATCCACAAAAAAGAGGATCCTTCTTCAAAGGTTTGAATCACTTAATAGCTCAAGGTGTGGTTACAGAGGTACCCCAAAAGGAGCAAGGTTCAGGTTTTTACTCAAACCTCTTTGTGATTCCAAAACCGAACGGAGAAGTCAGACCCATCCTGGATCTAAAAAATCTAAACCAGTTTCTGAACGTTCGCCATTTTCGAATGGAAACGATTCGATCCGTGGTCGCTACTTTAAAAGGCGGAGAATTCATTGCGTCCATAGATATCAAAGACGCATATCTACACATACCAATCCTCCCCGCTCACCAAAGATTCCTAAGGTTTGCGGTAGAAGATCGCCACTTTCAATTTGTGGCCCTGCCATTTGGTGTAGCCACCGTGCCCAGAGTATTCACAAAGGTGCTAGCTCCTCTGTTAGCAAACCTAAGAACATGGGGCATTGCGGTAACAGCCTATCTAGACAATCTACTATTAATAGATCAGTCAAAGGAGGGATTGGATCACGCTGTAGACACTACAGTAGGATACCTGGAGCATTTAGGATGGATTATAAACTTACAAAAATCCTCTCTCCAGGCCCAAAGAAGGATAGTGTACCTGGGCATGATCATAGATACAGCCCAAAACAGGGTATACCTGCCAGAGCCAAAGATACAGTCTCTGAAAGACCTGATCCACAAGGTCAAAGCAAACAAGAGGCCGTCTATTCGCCTTTGCATGAGACTATTGGGAAAGATGGTAGCCTCCTTCGAGGCGGTCCCTTACGCCCAGTTTCATTCGAGACTACTTCAAGGCAATATTTTAGCCTCCTGGAACAGGAAGAGCCAAGCTCTGGATATACCCATGCGCCTGTCCTCACAAGTACGCCACAGCTTCAATTGGTGGCTAGAAGCCAGGAATTTATGGAAGGGAAAGTCCTTCCTCCCAGTGGCCTGGAAGGTGGTATCTACGGATGCCAGCCTATCGGGCTGGGGTGCAGTATTCGAGGAGGCTTCTACCCAGGGAACCTGGGCCAAGACTCAGGGGATCCTGCCCATCAATGTGCTAGAGATCCGGGCGGTATATCTAGCCCTCAAAACCTGGACATACAGGTTACAGGGCTACCCAGTTCGGGTTCAATCCGACAATGCTACGGCAGTAGCTTACATCAATCACCAAGGAGGCACCCACAGTCGGGCAGCCCAAAGAGAGGTGAACCGGATCTTGGCATGGGCAGAAGAGCATGTACCTTGCATCTCTGCAATCTTCATTCCAGGGATAGAAAACTGGCAAGCAGACTACCTGAGTCGTCAGCAGCTGCTACCAGGAGAGTGGTCTCTTCACCCAGAGATCTTTCAGGCCATATGTCTGAGATGGGGAAACCCAGATGTAGACCTGCTAGCTTCCAGGTTCAACAAGAAATTGGACAACTTTGTGTCCAGAACGAGAGATCCTCTAGCCTACGGGACAGACGCTCTAATAACTCCATGGAATCAGTTCTCACTGATCTATGCATTCCCTCCGATCCCTCTTCTACAAAGACTGCTTCGCAGGATCAAGGAGGAGGGAATACCAGTAATCCTAGTGGCCCCAAACTGGCCCAGGAGGCCTTGGTATGCCGAGATCGTAAAAATGGCGATAGGAAGGCCCTGGAAGCTTCCACTTCGACACGACCTGTTGTCACAGGGTCCAGTATTCCACCCTTCCTTACAAAGGCTAAATTTTACGGCCTGGCTGCTGAGACCCACATTTTGAAAAAGAGAGGGGTCTCTGGCCTGGTTCTTTCTACGCTCATTAATGCTAGAAAGCCAGCCTCCAGACTCATCTATCATAGAGTCTGGAAAGCATACGTTTCCTGGTGTGAATCCAGAAGTTGGAATCCTCTGAAATATGAAATAAGTAGGATTCTTGCTTTTTGCCAGTTAGGAGTGGATATGAAATTAGCCCTTAGCACCATCAAAGGGCAAATATCGGCTCTATCAGTCTTCTTTCAGAGACCATTGGCATCTCACTCCCTAGTTCGGACATTCATTCAGGGGGTACTGAGGATAAATCCTCCAGTCAGGTCTCCCTTGTGTCCATGGGATTTGAATTTGGTATTGTCAGTGTTGCAAAAGCAACCTTTTGAACCTATTCGCCATATTCCTTTAATTATATTAAGTAGGAAATTGGCCTTTCTGATTGCTATAGCTTCTGCTAGGAGAGTATCAGAGCTAGCAGCTTTCTTGTAAAGAGCCTTATCTAATTTGTCACAAGGACAAGATCGTACTACGACCCCATCCGGCTTTTCTGCCTAAGGTGGTGTCGGCTTTTCACTTGAATCAAGACATTGTTCTGCCTTCCTTTTTTCCAAACCCGCGGACGGCGGGGGAAAAATTATTACACTCTCTAGATCTAGTGAGAGCGGTAAGGGTGTATCTGCAAGCAACCGCTCAGATACGTAAAACAGATGTTTTGTTTATTTTACCAGATGGTCCCAAGAAGGGCCAAGCGGTATCAAAATCCACCATTTCCAGGTGGATTAGACAAGTAATTGTTCAAGCTTATGGTTTAAAGAACAGGACTCCTCCTTTTCCTGTTAAGGCGCACTCTACCAGGGCGATAAGTGCTTCATGGGCAGTGCACCACCAGGCTTCGATGGCTCAGATCTGTAAGGCTGCAACTTGGTCCTCAGTCCATACATTTTCCAAATTCTATCAAATAGATGTGAAAGGACATGAGGATTCCGCCTTCGGGCGAAGTGTGCTGCAGGCAGCAGTATAGGGCTTCTGGTCCGCAAGCGGTCGGTTTGATCTGTGTCTCCCCCCCTTCATATGAGCATTGCTCTGGGACGTCCCATTATGTAATGACTAGCTCTGTGTCCCGTGGTGTACGATAAAGAAAATAGGATTTTTATAACAGCTTACCTGTAAAATCCTTTTCTTGGAGTACACCACGGGACACAGATGTCCCACCCTTCTTATGGGAACCTTACTGCTTTGCTACAAAACTGAGGTACTTCCCTGATGGGAGGGGTTATATGGAGGGGAACTGTCTTCCATTGGTTGTGCCAGTGTCCAATCACCGCTGGTGACCCTTAACCCATTATGTAATGACTAGCTCTGTGTCCCGTGGTGTACTCCAAGAAAAGGATTTTACAGGTAAGCTGTTATAAAAATCCTATTTTTCTGAATGATTACAAGCGTCCTCTGGCTGGGGTGGAGAGGCAGGTAGGTGATGTCAACTGTGTTCACCAGTCTGAGGAATGCTTGTACGCTTTCAGAAAGTACAAAGCTTTCAGTGAATGGCTGAGCAGTGCTCAGTTCGATTTGATTTTGTTTCAGGAACGGGACAGGAAGTCCCTATATTGCTGCAGGAACACAGCGCTGTACACTGTATGCAGCTGTAACAGAAACCTGGAGATAGGATTTAAAGTATACACATAGCTGAAAATTGTTTTTTTTAGTTTGTCCTAGAATAGGGAAGGACCTAAAACCCCTATCAGGTTTTTTTGGGCCTTCTGTCCCATTGGGGACAAACTGAAAATAAATCTTAAGTGAGAGGCCTCCATTGGGAAATTTTCTGCCTCCAGTAACCGCTGTAAAACCTTGATTTTAAGATTTTTTTTTTTTTAAATGTCGGAGGTTTTGTGAAAGTTGGTATGTTCTAATTGAAATGTTTAAACAGTTTAGTAGGTTGGGGACCTATAGAGTACAGAACTGAACATCATGTGACTCCTTTCTCCCCTTTCATGTGATCCCAGGTTGACTTCCACTGTTGCAGAACACAAGCGTGCAGTCAGACCCATACGCAGAGTGCAGGCCTCTGGAAACCCACTGCGAATGCTCGCTGCTCGAGATGATCTCCTGCAGGAGTATACAGAAACCAGGCTGAATGTGGCCTTTATGGAGTCCAAACGAATGAAAGTGGAAAAAAGTATGTGGCGTTTTTTTTTTTTTTTTTTTTTACAAATGTTAAGTTTTGTTTGGTTAACTTAAGTATTCAAATGCATTTTAATAATCCGAATACTGTAATGGGAATGTGGACAATCTAACAGCGTATTGTTTATAGGTGCTGTTTAAGATCTTTTTCTCACCCCTCGTTGAGGACAAGAATGTAGGTGTCTAATTTAATAATGATAAAGGATTCTCGCAGCACTATGGGTAATCTAACAAGCCAGCACATTAGGTGGCTACCTGCTCTTAAGGCATTTTGTAGGTTGTCTAAGTAAAATGACTGAGTTCCCTGATAAAGAATGAGTTATTCACTCGTGTACAGTATGTAACTTTCTGCTTGAGAGTTTAGGTTCTGTAAACTACAGTGAGAAAGGTAGCCTGGAAAAGGGAGGAAAAGGAGCTAAAGCTTTGCTTGCTGGCTTAAAATGAGAATGCAAAGTTTGAATATGCAACAGTCTATATTTGCTTGATTTTAAAAAAAAAAGTCCAAATATATGTACAAAACCATTATTATGGAAATGTATCCAACAATTACATTTCTAAAAGTGGTTTAACCTTTCTAGATTCAAAATAAATACATTCAGAGATCTGAGAGAGTCTCTGCAATGTTTAAACAAGTAGCAGCGAAAAAGCATCTCAAAGGTCCAAAACTTCCCCACTGTAAATTTTTTATTTTTTTTGCTGAAGTTGAGCTCTTTAACCACTTAAGCCCCGGACCATTTGGTAGCTAAAGGACCAGAGGTGAATTCAGAATTTTGCACTGCGCAGCTTTAACTGTAAATTGTGCGGACATGCAATGTTGTACCCAAACGAAATTTGCGTCCTTTTCTTCCCACAAATAGAGCTTTCTTTTAATGGCATTTGATTGCCTCTGCGATTTTTATTTTTTGCGATATAAACGGAAAAAGACCGAAAATTTTGAAAAAAAATGATATTTTCTACTTTTTGTTATAAGAAAAATCGAATAAACTCAATTTTAGTCATACATTTAGGCCAAAATGTATTCAGCCACATGTCTTTAGTAAAAAAAATGTCAATAAGCGTATATTTATCGGTTTGCGCAAAAGTTATAGCGTTTACAAACTAGGGTACATTTTCTGGAATTTACACAGCTTTTAATTTATGACTGCCTATCTCATTTCTTGAGGTGCTAAAATGACAGGGCAGTACAAAACCCCCCCAAATGACCCCATTTTAGAAAGTAGACACCCCAAGGAAATTGCTGAGAGGCCTGTTGAGCCCATTGAATATTTTTTTTTTGTCCCAAGTGATTGAATAATGACAAAAAAAAAAAAAAATTACAAAAAGTTGTCACTAAATGATATATTGCTCAAACATGCCATGGTTATATGTGGAATTGCACCCCAAAATACATTCTGCTGCTTCTCCTGAGTACGGGGATACCACATGTGTGGGACTTTTTAGGAGCCTAGCCACGTACGGGACCCTGGAAACCAAGCACCGCCTCCAGGATTTCTAAGGGCGCAAATTTTTGATTTCACTCCTCACTACCTATCACAGTTTTGAAGGCCATAAAATGCCAAAATAGCACAAAACCCCCCCAAATGACCCCATTTTGGAAAGTAGACACCCCAAGCTGTTTGCTGAGAGGCATGGTGAGTATTTTACAGCTCTCATTTGTTTTTGAAAATGAAGAAAGAACATTTTTCTTTTTTTTCTTTTTTTTTTCAATTTTCAAAACTTTGTGACAAAAAGCGAGATCTGCAAAATACTCACAATACCTCTCAGCAAATAGCTTGGGGTGTCTACTTTCCAAAATGGGGTCATTTGGGGGGGTTTTGTGCCATCTGGGCATTCCATGGCCTCCGAAACTGTGATAGGCAGTGAGAAGTGAAATCAAAAATTGACACCCTTAGAAAGCCTGAAGGCGGTGCTTGGTTTTTGGGGTCCCGTACGCGGCTAGGCTCCCAAAAAGTCTCACACATGTGGTATCCCCGTACTCAGGAGAAGCAACAGAATGTATTTTGGGGTGTAATTCCACATATGCCCATGGCATGTTTGAGCAATATATCATTTAGTGACAACTTTGTGCAAAAAAAAAAAAAAAAAATTATTTTTTCCGCAACTTGTGTCAACATATAAAATATTCCATGGACTCGACATGCCTCTCAGTATATAGCTTGGGGTGTCTAGTTTCCAAAATTGGGGTCATTTGGGGGGGGTTTGAGCTGTTCTGGCATTTTATACACAACATTAGGAAGCTTACATCCACTCTTCTAACCACTTGAAGACAAAGCCCTTTTTGACACACTTTGTTTACATGAAAACATATTTTTTTTTTGCAAGAAAATTATGTTGAACCCCCAAACATTATATATATTTTTAAAGCAAAGGCCCTACAGAATAAAATGGTGGGTGTTGCATTTTTTTTTTCTACACAGTATTTGCGCAGCGATTTTTCAAACGCATTTTTTGGGGAAAAAATACACTTTTTTAAATTTTAATGCACTAAAACACACTATATTGCCCAAATGTTTGATGAAATAAAAAAGATGATCTTAGGCCGAGTACATAGATACCAAACACGACATGCTTTAAAATTTTGCACAAACGCGCATTGGCGACAAACTACATACATTTTTAAAAGCCTTTAAAAGCATTTACAGGTTACCCCGTTAGATTTACAGAGGAGGTCTACTGCTAAAATTACTGCACTCGATCTGACCTTCGCGGTGATACCTCACATGCATGGTGCAATTGCTGTTTACATATGACGCCAGACCGACGCTTGCGTTCGCCATTGGGCAAGAGCAGTGCAGGACAGGGGTGCTTTTTTTTTTTTTTATTATTATTAATTTTGCTTTTTTTATTTTATTTTTAAACTGTTGCTTCCATATTTATTTTTATCAGTTTTATTGTTATCTCAGGGAATGTAAATATCCCCTATGATAGCAATAGGTAATGACAGGTACTCTTTTTTTGAAAAAACTGGGGTCTATTGGACCCTAGATCTTTCCTCTGCCCTCAAAGCATCTGACCACACCAAGATCGGTGTGATAAAATGCTTTCCCAATTTCCCAATGGCGCTTTTTATATCCGGGGGGGGACATTCCCTCCCACTGCTTGTAAAAGCAGTCCAGAGGCTAATTAGCCACTAGGATTGCTTTTACATGAAAGCCGGCCGCTGGCTGAAAAGAATGATACCAAGATGATACCTAAACCGGCAGGCATCATTCTGGTATAAACATTCAAAGTCCAGCAACATACCAGTACGTTGCTGGTCCTTGTTGGACATGTATTGTAATCTTTTTTTTCATGCAGCCTGTTGGCTGAACGAAAAAAAAAGATTGATCGGTGGGTATGCCCACCATTAGAATACCGCCCTTCATCCACCCACTTCTAATGATGGGCATACATGCACCATTTATGTATGCCGAAGCATGGGGGCATCTTCTCGGAAAAGTTATGCCGCGTACACATGGTCAGACTTTTCCACGGGCAAGCCTCCGTCGGAATTTCGACCGTATGTACGCGGCATTAGGAGCAAAATCGCTCCTCCGCTCCTGCTGCCCCAATGCTTCGGCATATATGCTTTTTTTTTTTTAACTGTGGTGGTGAAATTACCTCCTACAGCACTGGAGTCGCAGGGATCAGGCCTGTCTCTGCGAACGCTGCAGTTATGTGTGTTGTGTTTTGCAAGTGACAGTGATCCATCGATACTGCACTTCGGTGGCCTGGGCTGGACGGAGGGGCAAAACGCAGGTGCTAGCAGGTATCTGGGCTGATCCCGCTAACACTGCGTTTTTGGGAACCCTAAACTGCTGGGGACGCTAGTATAGATCTGATCAGATCAGATATTGAGCTGATCAGATACTATACCACTAAGGGGGGTGTATGCTTCACGCGTGGGTGTTAGCGCTACTGGCACTAACCTGACACTGCCTGGGGTGTGATGCAGACCCTCTCTGACGCTAAAACCTAACTGATATCACCCGCCGGGCGATCAGGGGGTTAAACCTTTATTGGGTTATATATGGCGGGTGCCCTGACACTATAAAAAGCAAACTAACTAACCAGCGTCACCCGTAACACTTATATGATGATCACTGGTGAAAGGGTTAACTAGGGGCAATTAGGGGGTTAAAACCTTTATTAGGGTAATATATGGGGGTACCTGACGCTATATAAAAACCTGACGGCGAACCTAAAAAAAAATTACTGGCTACCTATCGGCATCACCGACACTAAGACAACGATCATAAAAACGATTGCTTAGCGACAGTGGTGATAGGGGGTGAAAGGGTTACCTGGGGGGCGATCAGGGGGTTAAACCTTTATTAGATAATATATGGGGGTACCTGACGCTATAAAAACCTGCGGCGAACCTAAAAAAAATTACTGGTTACCGATCAGCATCACCGACGCCAAGACATCGATCAGAAAAATGATCGCATAGTGACGGCGGTGCTAGGGGGTGAAAGGGTTACCTGGGGGGTGATCAAGGGGGTTACACCTTTATTAGGTAATATATGGGGGTACCCGACGCTATAAAAACCTGCGGCGAACCTAAAAAAAAATTACTGGCTACCGATCAGCATCACCGACGCTAAGACATCGATCAGAAAAATGATCGCATAGCCACGGCGGTGCTAGGGGGTGAAAGGGTTACCTGGGGGGCGATCAAGGGGGTTAAACCTTTATTAGGTAATATATGGGGGTACCCGACGCTATAAAAACCTGCGGCGAACCTAAAAAAAATTACTGGCTACCGATCAGCATCACCGACGCTAAGACATCGATCAGAAAAATGATTGCTTAGTGACAGTGGTGATAGGGGGTGAAAGGGTTATCTGGGGGGTGATCAGGGGGTTAAACCTTTATTAGGGGGGGGTTAGGGGGCTACACTGGACCTAAGACTAAACTTTGGTCACACTTTTACAGTCACAAATGTCACTGATTGCAGTGATCACTAAATAAATGGTCACTGCAATCAGTGACACTGTGACTGGGGGCTGGGGGGTGATCTGGGGGGGCGATTTATGTGCCTATGTGTCCTGGTGTCAGTGTAGTGTTGTGTGTACTAACCTGGCATCTTCTCCTGTACGGCGCTCGGTATATGTGAGCGCCCCAGGAGAGATGACATCACTTCCTCCTTCCTGGCAGGCAGGGGAAGCTCTCTAATTCGCCGGGAGCGATCGAGAGGGGGTGGCCGGAATCGAACGGCCGTCCCCTCATGCCGGATCACTCCCGAAGGTAAAACGACCGCTCACTGTAAAGAAGGGGGGTCCGATCGGACCCCCCAACTATACAAAGGCAATCACGTATATATACGTGATTGTGCCTGTCGGTGCCATTCTGCTGACGTATATTTACAGTGGGCGGTCGTTAAGTGGTTAAAAAGTGTTAAGTTAAGCCTCAAAAGGGCTTCATTTGAAGGTATTTTTAAAATGTTTATCATGAACTTGAATTCACAAGGATGTTGGAACTTGTATTTTTGTGAGATGGTATCAAAGATGAAACCAGTGTTTGGCTGGAGGTGTAGTAGGTCCACCATCAGGGTTGGGTGCACCAGTTGGACTAATGAAGTTCTGGGTGAGATTTTGGAATATTTAGAATGGACAGCAAAAGTATAACCTTTTTTCTCTTTTAGTGTCTAAGAACTCAAACTTCTCCGAAGTGGCTCTTGCTGGGCTGGCAAGCAAAGAAAACTTCAGCAGTGTCAGTTTACGCAGTGTTAACCTCACAGAACAACACTCAAACAACAGCGCTGTGCCCTATAAGAAGCTTATGCTAATACAGATTAAAGGTACGTAACGGGTGACTAGGCCATTCGGCCTGGCCTGAGAACAGTCTGTTATTTCCTTATCTGCCATTCTCAGCGTATTTAGGAATACATGTGACTGGGTGTTACTGCATTTACTATTTTCATTTCCGTTAGCTGCAGATTTGTTTTCTAAGTACTGTAGTTGTGCCCAATCACTTATATTTTCACTTATTCAAGGTAGCATACGTGTTGTATGTGGCAGCCCTGTTCAGTTCTGTACAAGGGAGTTCCTTGCTGCTTGCTGGATGCATTTTAGACTTTTAATAAGTTCAAATGCAAGAGTTTGGGAAATGCACAAAAACCAGTGTAATGGACCTGGTCGTAGCAGACGTCTGCAATCTGTTGCCCGGTTGTTTATGGCAGTCCATGTTTGGGTTCATCTCTGTTTAGTAAGCAGTAAGTACCCCCTTCCACAAACAGCATGTATATGACCATAATATCCATTTGGAGTCAACAATTTTAGCTACACTGCCACAGAGTTTTCCTGTAATGACGTTATTAGCATGAACTGGCTGCAAAATCCTACAGGTGCATGTCGTGCTTTAGTGTTTAAATGTTCAGGTTTGCTTTTGTTTGGCTTCACAGAATCTGCAAGCTGACTGCAATCTAAATGTGAGCGCATATCCTAATTCAGGGGATCTTAACCTTTTTACGATTACAGACCCTCAGTGGGTTGTCCAATACTGCCTTCACCAAACTTCCCAAACCGTCATCACCAGTACCACCATGACTTTATAAGATGTCAGTAGCTTGGATTTATTTTGTATATAGATGGCTAGGAATATTACAGCTGAAATAAAATCCTATAATACAGGATAGAGCAGCCTTTCTCAACCTTTTCAACACAGAGGAACCCTTGACATAGTTCTCCGGTCTCGGGGAACCCTTGCTAAAATTGAGAAATCTACAACTCATGATACATTAGTGTGACGGTCAGTTGGAAGAATGGTCCTTACACTTGTGGGAATTTGGAAGAATTACCTCCTTACAGATAGCTAAAACGATCAATGGGGTCAGTGTGAACTTATCTGAGAGGCAGAAATTGCCCAATGCTGAAGGAACCCCTAGCAACCTCTGGAGGAACCCTAGGGTTCCACGGAACCCTGGTTGAGAATCACTGGGAAAGAGGTATTATCCTTTTTTGTTTAATTTGTAAAGGATGCTGCAACATGTGGTGGTCAATTTTGCACTTGTTCCTGTTTATTTTTGTCTATAGGTGGCTATTTCCATCTGTTCAGCCATCAATCCTATAAAATCTCTACAATATGTTCCGTGTTGCAGTTTATTAACGAGCGTTCACTTTGAGATGTTTCATTTTTAGTGCTTACTATAGCAAAGCATAGGTTTTCTTTCAAATAATTCAAACAAATGGCCACTGCCCCCACCTATAACTGCCTTTAGTGAAAGGAGCACATGGAAGGGCAACAAGTAAAACAAAACCAAAGAAAATTCCCAGCTCAACCTTGCAAACTAAACCCCTGTTTTTAATGCAAACTGTCTAACAGTTTGCATTAAAAACAGGGGTTTAGTTTGCACACATTTGCAAATACATGCATTAGCTGAGACAAGGCACCCCATATTATCCGCAGTCCTAACTCTATACATTTTTGAGAGCCTTCATAGTAGGAGCACATGGATTATAATTGATAAGCAGAGGGCAGGTGAGCTTGTAAGGAGCCCACCTCTCGAAGGCACAGGAGTGCACTGGACACAGCACAATGGCAGAAAAGGTGTACAGTGTGTCACCTCACCAGTATTCTGACAGTACAAGCAAAAGGCCACTGCCCCGCCTATAACTGGCCTTGGCAGCAAGGAGCACATAGAAGGGAAAAGGTCAGCCAGCCTGCAACCAACCAAATTAAGTTTTTCTTTCAAATAAAACTGCTTTTGCAAACATTTAACGTTCACAAAAGTAAGCCCTAATTTATTTATTTTTTAACAATAGATTTTTTTTTATTGATTTTCACTGTAGAAATTACAGTACAGGTTGGAGTGTGTACAAAACAAAACCTTGTAGCAATACAAAGAGTTAACACAAGACATGTTATCAAGGTATAAGCATACCTAATCATGTGCAGTCTCTTCATAATGCAATCTGAGATAATGTCACAGTGAGCTAAAACCTGTCACCCCCTTTGGGTTCACACTGTGAGCAGACATTGAGACATTCATTAATAAGAGGCCCACCCCTAGCCCTGGAGAAGGGCAGGGAGGCTCATTCGCATCAAAGCTACTTGTGTTTATTGGTATTAGTTGACGACAAACTCATAAACTCATGCATAATGAGTAGCTCTAAGCACATTTGCAAGCTGTTTTCGGCACATATAGACCTTCAGTTGCCTCTAGTAGGTTGGGGTAAACATCAGTATCACCACCGGTGGGCGAACCCTGTACACATTTATGTCAAGTATCATCCATCATGGATGAATTGTTTGTACATCATATATGTGAAGAGGCATTTGAGGATTTTCCCCAGATATCCCAGTGTTTGTGGAAATCCGAGGCTCTCCCGTTCTTATACGCAAACATTTTTTCCATAGTATATTGAGTGTTCATTCTGGAGATTACCTCCTCAAGTTTTGGGGCTGACTTGGAGTGCCATTCCTTTGCTAGTGTAATACGTGTAGCAAATAGAATGCATAACAACTTTTCTCGTTAGTGGGGGGAACTGCTCAATACCCAAGCTCAGTAGTGCTAAAGATGGGGTTATTGCGCATCTGTGCCCAGTAGTTTCTTGGATAAGAGATATAACCTCCTCCCAAAAAGGACGTATCTCTCCACAGTGTGTGAAGGAGATTGCCCGTACTTCTGCAATCTCGCCAGCACGTTGGTGAGGTGTTTGGATCCATTTTACTTAAGCGTAAAGGTGTGAGCTACCACCTATGAAGTAGTTTCTGGGTACTATCCCAGTGGTCTATACACGCTGAGGACCTGCTGCTATAGTGTATAGCTAAGTGCCATTGGGGTAGCGTAAATTCTTTTTGTAGATCCCTTTCCCATTTTGTCATGTTTGGTGTTTTAACTGGAATATATAGGGGGGAGCTAGACTTAAAAAATAAGAATATCCCTTTTACATTGCTTGGTTGGTTGTTCTTGAGAAAGTTCCATACAGATATAGGCATTTCTATAGGGTTGGCCCGGTTTTCAAATTTATAGTGCTGAATCTGGTAAGTTTTATACCTATCTAGTGCATCCGGATCTGTCAAGTCAGCTGTGGAAAAGTGCACCCCCTTTTTTGCCCAAGATTGGGTGGATAGCCCCGGAATCGGGTATTCGTAGGATGTCAAGGGGATTAGTAGTGTACATATTGCAGTGTCAGAAATTTTTTGCTTCGTCAGTGAGGACCATGCTGCTGTTGTGGCTTGTATGGTCGGGTAGGGAGGGAGTAATGGGCTATGGTGCAGGCTGGCCGCCATTGCTAAGCCTGGAAGATTGTGCCCAGGTGTAATTTCTCTTTCAATTTGTGGCCACCTGTTGTCTGTTTGGCAAGAGAACCAATACTTCATATGGTCAAGTACAGCAGCTCTATAGTATTCTTGCACATTAGAAAGACCTATGCCCCCAATTTGTTTAGCTTTATATAGATTTGTTAATGCTATCCTAGGTCTTTTCCCTGCCCATATGTATTTCCGCAGGCATGATGTTGGCTGCGAGAAGAATGTATGAGGTATGGGGATGGTTAGAGTTCTGAAGTAGTATAAAATTTTGGGCATAACTTGAATTTGGTATGCAGCAATCCTTCCTAGCCATGTCAGGTGGAGTTTGCCGATCTGGTTCAGTTCCTCTTACACTTTGGTGAGCAGAGGAGGGTAGTTACTGGAATAAATTTTAGTGGAGGATAAGGTTAACTGTATACCTAAGTAGGTGATCGAGGGGGATCCCGGTTACAGGGGAACTCCTTTTGAGGTTTGTTTGACTGCATCCTTTGTCATGTTTAGTGTGAGAGCATAACATTTAGTTGTGTTAACTTTATAGAAGGAGACCTCTCCAAATTTGTTCAGTAGGGCTTGTATTATTGGGATAGAGGATTCTGTCTTGGTTATAGTCAGAATAACGTCATCAGCAAACAAGCCTAGTTTGTGACTTTCGAGGCATATGTTGATACCATGTATTGCTTCGTTGGATCTTTTATTCTGCCAGGGGCTCTATAACCAGTGAAAAAATTATCGGGGACAAGGGACAATCTTGACAGGTCCCATTTGAGAGAGCAAATGGATCAGAGAGTAAGCTGGAAGTATAGAATCGGGCAGAGGGGCTGGAATATAATGACATTGTCGCTGAGTGGATCATCCTAGATAAACCAAATTTATGTAAGGTCTCAGACAGGTATCCCCAGTGGACCCTGTCAAAGGCCTTTTCAGCATCAAGGGCTAGGAATACGCTAGGTTCTTTAGTTACTTCTGCAAAACGCAGGAGATTGAGCATTCTCCTAGTCCCATCAGGTGCCTTTCTGCCTTTTACAAAACTAACTTGATCTAGACCTATGAGGGATGGGGTGATTTCCATTAATCTATTAGCTAGGGTCTTGGCATCTATTTTAATATCAGTGTTCAACAATGATATGGGCCTAAAATTTGGGGGAATTGATGAGTCTTTGCCAGGTTTGGGTAGCGTCACTATGACTGCTTGTAGCATTTCGCTCGAAAGAACCAGATTTTGCTGCGCCGTTGAAGACTAGTTTGGGGGTAAGCAGCTTATTTAAAGCTTTGTAGTATTCCGCGGAAAAGCCATCCGCTCCAGGTGCCTTATGCATAGGAAGGGTCTTTATAATCGCTTCAATTTCCGCTGCAGTGATTGGGGAGTTGCGTTTTTGCCGAGTGGCCTCAGCAATCGAGGGTAAGTGGATACCATTGAGGAACTTATTGATCTCCGCTACAGTGGGTTGGAGAGTGTCAGGATCAGTGTTGAGATTGTAGAAGGATTGGTAGTAGTCTTTAAATGCATTAGTTATGGCTTTTGGATTACGTAAAGTGGCGTTCGTTTTGTGGTTTATATGAGTGAGGTTGGAGCGTGCTTGTCGTTTTTTGAGTTGGGAGGCCAGCAGCTTACCTGCTCTTTTGTTTTAGTTCAAAAGACTTAAATTATCATACTATGCACAAATGTCATATTCCGCCCTAAGTTTTTTGTCGGAGTTCCTCACGGCAAGAATTTAGGTTTTTCAAAACTAGGGTAGAAGAGGAATTGGGATTTTTGTATTGCACTTCTAATTCAGCTATGGATTTGTGCAGTGATGTTGTGCGCTGCAGTTTCTTTTCTCTAGAGGCGATTTGGATAAGAGTTCCCCTGACGACTGCCTTATGTGCACTCCAAACCGTCGTGGGGGAACAGTCACCAGTGTCATGAAGTTTAAAAGTATTCCTGTATTTTTCCTTCAATCTCATCCCTTAATTTAGGCTGCGACAGAAAGAAGGTATTCTTGCGCCACAGGGGTTTGTGGGATTTGGTGCTTGTATCCAGAACCTCAATGGTCACCGGTGCGTGGTCCGACCATGTGATGTTGTGGATATCCGCTTTGCCTATGGTCTGCAGGGTGTACACATCTGTAAGAAAGAAATCTATTCTTGAAAAGCTGTTGTGAACCATTGAGTAGTGTGTTGGTCCCTTTCAGTGGTTCGGAGGCAGCGCCAGGGATCGAATAGCCTTTCTTCTAAGCATAGAGAACCTAGAGTAGGCCTCCCTTCTCCGAGCCACTGAAGAGGAATCAAGGTCATCGTTTAAGATAATGTTAAAATCACCACACAACATTGTTACCCTTCAACATCTGTTTAGCAAGCTTAACGACTTCACGGATAAACTTCATTGGATTGTTGTTGGGTGCATTTGGTTCACCAGGGTGTAGATTTTGTTGTTAAGTTCTGCAACCAGAATGATGAAGCGCCCTTGAGGATCAATATGCTGTTGGATTAAGGAAAAGGATTAGAGTCCTTGATAGCAATTAGTACTCCATTTCGTTTGGTTGATAAGCCCTAATTTAAAGTTCATATCCAGGCATGTACATTCCCCCTACCATCCCTTCTTCCAAAATTCATGCCACCTAGAACAAGTTTGTAAATAAGTAAAAAAAAAACTTTTGAAAACCATGAGTGATAAAATGTCCGACTTTAGTGACTTCGTGAAGCTGCGAGCTCCTCTGGACCCTGAAACTACCCCGCCAATAAGAAGTGTCCACATCACCCGATCGGTGATGTGGACGTCAGAAAAAAGACCACCCTCCTCTACATTGAAGAAGACGGAAGGCTTGGGTCACGACATGTAAAACATTTAAAAATGTAAAAAGCCGTTTTAGGGGAGCCCATCCCTGGGTAAAGACAAAATGCTCCCTAACCTCCGGCATGCAAGGTTTAACTTCTTTAGGTCCGGGAGGTGCAAAAACCCATTTTACTTACCCAAGCTGGTGCTCTTCTCTACTCCCTATGATTTGGCAGTGGACTGTCCCTCAGCATCCTCAATGTCCAGCATTAGTCTGGATAACAAATGTGGAACTGCGAAGACCAACTGCATAGGGGAGAAGAGGCTGCGGGGTCTCGCAGCCTGGAGGGAGCCTGTAGCAAAGGGATCATCAAGAGAATAAAACTGCTTTTTGCAGGCCCCCTAGATCTAAACCAGCATTTAACCTATGCAGTGCTGGGCAGCCCCACTGCAAGGGAGGATTTTCCCTTCCCCCTGGAGTTCAGCTTTAAGCCATTTACATGTTTTGATCAACTTATGATGCATTTTAAGCATGTGTTAGGCAGCTGACGTAAACAAAAAATTTTGAAATGCGTATACTGCCATTGCTGGCCACCTTGTGAAAATGCTCGTTACCTGGCTTTCATACTCCGTTTTACTAACCTGGAACAAATTTGCAGCAAGTCCTAACTCCTGCTTCTTCCAGATTGATTGACCTAAAGTATTGAAACTGAGACACCGCTTGACAGGCAGGCAGTTGGCATTTTAAAATGCCATAAAATATCGTGGTCTGCTCAGGCCCCTTCCTAATCTCAAGACCGCAAAAAAAATAAAATTAATACACCTGTGTGGGACAAAAGTTAATAAAATATGCACCCTTTTCCTGCTTCGCCCATGGCACCTAGGCGGAGAGTGCAATCTTGGGGGATATAGGGTACTCTCATGCCCAGGGTAGCTCCAGAAATATACTGCCATTTTGCAGTTGTTTAGGAGAGAGAAAGGGGCCCTTTATTAATGGATTTCAGCTTTCCAGTAATGTTCACCTGATTATTGAAATGTGAACTTCGGTAAATTAAAACTGCTGTAAAAAGACAAACTGTTATGGCAAAATTGTATCGGGTGTACTTCGGTAGTACTTCAGCATTATCGTAATAACAATTCTTATATATGTTGACATTTTAAAAAAGCGTAGTGGGGTCAGCCTTATCTGCTTAGTACATAGATATATTGCTTTGTAGTCATGCAGAGCGATTGTGCTTTAGGCTGGCCATACACGGTTAGAATCTTGACTGGTTCAGCAGGAATTTCGAACCGTTAATGGGCAGACTGAATGTACCAAGTTGATCGCTCTTTTATGATTACTGCTATAGCCACTAGCAGTAATCGCTCTTCGCCCCCACTGCCGGTAGAAGATAATTGCTGATTTCCCTGTCAGCATTGTCTGTTGATGGGGGAATTGTGCGAATAAAAGAAGAAATTTGCACCGTGTAGGCCTGCCTTACTGTTCCTCTGTCAGTCTGCTCTGGTTATTTAAAAATAGTAGACTTTGGGGTTAATTTACTAAAACTGGAGAGTTCAAAATCTGGTGCAGCTGTGCATAATAAGCTTTGCCAAAAAAAAATGGAAACCGATTGGTTTCTATGCAGAGCTGCACCAGATTTTTCACTCTCCAGTTTTAGTAAATTAAGTCCAAAGTCTATTTTTAAATAACCAGAGCAGACTGAGAGAGGAACAGTAAGGCAAGGCCATACATGGTGCAAGTTTTCTTCGCACAATTCCTTGTTGTGTAGGGGGTGCTGACAACACTGCTGGTAACCATCAGAGAGCGCCTACCTTCTGCGTATGAAATAAATGTAATAAAAGGCAAACGTGTAAAAATTCTAAACGGACAACAAAAACTGGTTTTGCTTTTTTTCAGGACGTAGACATGTCCAGTCGAGGTTGGTGGAGCCCCGAGCATCTTCCCTGAACAGTGGTGACTGTTTTCTGCTGATCACCCCACTCTACTGCTTCCTGTGGGTTGGAGAGTTTGCAAACGTCATTGAGAAAGCCAAGGTTAGTGTCCTCAGATGTTGACATTCTGTCATTCTGCAGCCCCTTTGAAGTGCTGTGACAAATTGTGCTATGGAAACAAGTATCTGGAAATGCTGTGTCATGTAAAACACCATATATGGCCACCATGGGACAGATCTATGTGCAGCCTCTTGAATTATCTGACACTGCTCACAGCATGTCAACACTTTGAAGTGTGTCTGTTTCATAGCCAGGAAATCCTCCGGGAAGGATCCTGCCAGTGGTGTCATGACATCAGTAATCATATGCAGAATGGTTCTGTTTCTTTACAGATAGCTGCGTTGTGGGGGAGGGGGTCATTCTGAGGTTGTTGAAGTTTACTATTCCAAGACAGCTTTGTAGTTTGGGAACAGTAAACCCCTGCCAAAATCAAACTAGGTCTTGGCTGACCCGGTTTTGAAGAAATACTTTGGGTTTTATTTTTTTCATTAAAGCATTTCCAGGCCAAAAGTCACTTTTTACATTTTATCCATCTCCCTTATTTTTGTGCTTAAGTGGTAATTCATTATAACCTACTGCATATAAAACTAGTCAATCTACTCTAACCTGGTCTGACTTCAGCAAAGTGAATTCCTATAGGTTGCTATTACTACTAACTTAAGGACAAAGTATTGAATAAGGTCACGTGTGTAATATTCAAAATATTAATGTGTGTATTAAGTCAACTTAAAACCAAAAATGGAATATATTGCAGCTTGCCAATCATTGGATGTGGTGGCTGCATTCGTTTTCTTTTATAGGCCTTTTTTCCTCTGGGTTCACCTGGTTATCTGGCCAATAACACACCTCCTATATTGGAGTGCTTCCACTCTGGATAAAGGGGCACAGGGGCTCCTTCGGACAGCAGCATTTTCAGTCCGGGAGTGGGAGAGGAGTGTTAGATGTACTAGCAGTATAAAGTGGTTGTAAAGGCACAAGTTTTTTTTACCTTCAGGCATTCCATGTATGAAGGTAAGAAAAACCCGTGTACAGCAGCCCCCCTAATACTTACCTGAGCCCCCTCTCAATCCAGCGATGTCTACGAGAGCCTTGTCACTCTGGGGACTTTCACTCCTGATTGGCTTTTGGCAGCAGCATGAGCCATTGAGCCAATGGCTCATGCTGCTGCCAAAAGCCATTGCTGTCAAACGCTGCTAGTGTGCCAATCCAGAGATGGAGGGGGCGGGCCATGTCACGGCTCCATGTGAATCGACACGCAGCTGTGGCTCAGGAGCACGCCTGCTTGGGTGCCCCAATTGCTAGCTGTGGGGGCACTCAGTAGGAGGGAGGAGCCAGAAGCTCCAGCGAGGGACCTGAGAATAGGAGGATCCGAGCTGCTCTGTGCAAATCCACTGCACACAGCAGGTTAGTATAACATGTTTGTTATAAAAAAAAAAAAAACTTTACAATCTAACCACTTCAATACTGGGCACTTTCACCCCCTTCCTGCCCAGACCAATTTTTTGTTTTCAGCGCTGTCGCACTTTGACAATTGTGCGGTCATGCAACACTGTACCCAAATTACTATTTTTGGTTTTTTTCCCCCACAAATAGAGCTTTCTTTTGGTGGTATTTGATTACACCTGCGGCTTTTATTTTTTTGCGCTATAAACAAAACAAGAGCGACAATTTTGAAAAAAACTAACAATTTTTACTTTTTGCTATAATAAACATCACAATTCTTTAAAAAAAAAAAGTTTTTGATCAGTTTAGGCCGATACGTATTCTTCTACATATTTTTGGTAAAAATTGCAAAAAGCTTATATTGGTTTGCGCAAAAGTTGAAGCGTCTTCAAAATAAGGAATAGATTGGTCTTTTTTTTTTTTTTTATTGTGACTGTTGCATTGGGACGGACATATCGGACATTTTTGGGACCATTCACATTTATACTGCGATCAATGCTATAAATAGGCACTGATTACTGTGTAAATGACACTGGCAGGGAAGGGGTTAACCCTAGGGGGCGATCAAGGGGTAATTGTGTTTCCGAGAGAGTGATTCTAACTGTAGGGGACTTGCAAGGGTAGGAGACCGATTGGTGTTCCATTGTAATGAGAACACACAATCGTTCTCCACTCACCTGACAGGACGTGGATCTGTGTGTTTACACACACAGATCCACGTCCCTGCTGTGTTCACGGGCAATCGCGGGTGCCCAGCGGACATCGCGGCCGCCGGGCACACGCACCGGGTCCCGAGCGACGCAGCTGGCACGCGCGTGCATGCCCCTAGACGGCTGGGAAGCGTAGGACGTCATTTGAAGCCCGCCCAGGATGGGAGATCCCTCCTGCGGACGTCATATTACAAAACGTGGCTAATGAAGGGGTTAAAGTAATAAAAATAACATGTTATACTTACCACCTCTGTGCAGTGGATTTGCACAGAGCAGCCTGGATCCTCCTCTTCTGGGGTCCCTTTTCTGTGCTCCTGGCCCATCCCTCCTGTCCAGTGCCCCTACAGCAAGCAGCTTGCTATGGGGGCACCCGAGACGAGACACGGCTCCCTGTGTCCATTCAGAGACGGTGCTGTGGCCTGGCCCAGCCCCCTCTCTCTCCTGACTACCTGACTAACTTTGACAGCAGCGGGAGCCAATGGCACCGCTGCTGTCTCAGCCAATCAGGAGGGAAAGTCTCGGATGGCCGAGACGCTCGTGGACATTGCTGGAGCGAGATGGGGCTCAGGTAAGTATTTATTTTTCGTACATCACGGGACACAGAGCGACTTAGTCATTACTAATGGGTTATATAGATTACCTTCAGGTGCTGGCACTGGCCACTTCCAAACCGGAAGTACCCTCCCCTATATAAGCCTCTCCCATCCGGGAGCACCTCAGTTTTTTGCCAGTGTCTAAGGTGTTGGCCAAGAAGTAACATGTGTTTTTCACTGAGCTTGCGTACAGGTTCTTTTGGGCCTTAGTAAGCTGTTCCGGATCCCACCAAAAAAGCTTCATAGCTAAACGGTCGGTACCCGGGCCTTGCAGCAGAAGAGCAAGGTTTTGCCTGTAATGCCTCTCTTAGGAGGGCTGGACCCTGGGATCCAGAGCTCTGGTCATACCCACGACCAAGATGTTGTCTGTGCAGGGTGCTATACAGGTCCAGGGGAGTGGAATCCTTGGGAACCCGGTCCCTGAAGGTTTAATTACAATGCCTGCGGTGATAGGTGAAGTTTGGGCTTCTGTGGACCAAACAAAGTCCTGCGGCGGGGATCAGGTAAGTGGGGGGCCCCTAGGAACTTGGTTCTATTGGGGGACCCCCAAGCCTAATTTGTCTTTCTGTCTGTTACCTAACGGTATTCCCGCTAATATCTGTGTATGCCTGTAACTACTGAAAATTTTAAATTTTAATAGTAGTCAAGAAAAAAAAAAAAAAAAAAGGACCGCGGTACCTGTGTTAAACCACTAGAGGCCGCTGTGGTCCATTTTTCTTGTCATGTGGATCTTTGGTTTTCTCAAGTCAAAAGATCCAGGCAGTTGGTAAGTTTCTCTGTGGGAATCCACTTCCTCTGCCCTGTTGCTGCGCTCATCCACCGCACAGGCCCTCCGGCAAAAAGGGCCCTGGCTCCTAGTCCCCGTTTGATTTTCGAAAAGGGCGCCAATGGCGCACGGGCGCGTGCACGCGCCTCCTATGAAAAAAAAGGGGCGGGGCGGGTGGATGACGCTTGATGCGCGCCACGGCGCTTCTGCGCATGTGCAGGCGTCCCAGCTTGTATAAAGACACAGTACTAGTGTCAGCTGGATGCAAACAGAGCTAGCAACAAACAGTGGCACACAGAGGCGGTTGATGCAGGCATCCCCATAGAAAGGCACTTTAGTGGACACCAGCTGGTATATAGCAGCAACTGTGTTAGACTATTTCCAGCAAAATTGGTGTATGACGACGGGAATACCTCAGCTTTGTGCTTATAGGATATGTCGTCCAGACGCTCTGGAAATAGATCTTCCAAGAAGCGAAAGGGGTCTCCGTCGGGCTCTGAGGATTTTGGGCATGCTGTACTGCGCCAATCTCCCCTGAAATTTCAGAGGTCAGTCGCCGTAGGAACCCCGCAGGAGTACCTGGTACTGCGGCTGTCCCCAGTCCACCTGCTCCTGTATATATAACAGAGGAGGTTTTATCCTCAACTCTGGCAGGATTGGAAGAGAGATTAACAGCATTGATCGCTGCTTCCCTGTCACAGGAAAAGCGCGTCCGATCTCCGTCTCCTCCTGCAGAGTGCCTGTTAGTGGAGGAACAGTCCCAGAGATCGACCTACCTGAAGGGGATCAGGTGAGGTTGATAAAGTTAGAGGAATCAACAGTGGAAGAACCTTTCTCAGCATCTCAGGCTGAAAGATTATGGGTTCAGTCTCTGACTAACATGGTCCGAGCAGCATTTTAAATGCCTCTGGCGGAACCATCAACCACTACTGTCTCCTCGCTGGGGTCGCTGAAAGCTCCCCAGACTGTCTGTTCCTTCCCAATCCACCCTTTATTGGAAGGGTTTATTTACCAGGATTGGGAGCATCCTGTAAAATATTTACTCCCCCCAAGAGATTTCCAGTGATCTATCCCATGGAGGATAAGTTCATAAAAATAAAAAAAATGGAGGGTCCCTACAGTGGACACAGCCATCTCTTGTGTAAATAAATCACTGACATGTCCAGTAGATAATGTTCCAATGTTCAAGGACCCAATAGATAAAAAATTGGAGTCTTTACTAAAATCTGCTTTCTCTACAGCAAGCATGGTGACACAACCTGCAGTAGCAGCGATTGGAGTCTGCCAAGCAATGAAAGATCAGTTGAAACAAGTCTTAAGGGACTTACCAGATCAGCAGGCTCTTGCCCTAGCTGACCTACCTAGAGCCTTGTGTTGCGGTGGACGCCATAAAGGATACAATCCAACAGGCATCCCACTTTACGCTGTCTGTAGACATATGCGTAGGCTTCTATGGCTCAAAAACTGGTCTGCTGAAGCTCCCTGTAAGAAATTGCTGATTAGCTTCCCATTTCATGGAGAACGCTTATCTGGAGATGATCTGGACAAATATATCCAGAAAACTTCTGCCGGTAAAAGTACACTCTTGCCGGTTAAGAACAAGGGTAGAAGTCCTTCTTTTAAGAGGCCTACTTCTCCAGTCCCTGGCACATCGGCTGTGAAACAGTTCCAACGGCCTCCGCGGTCAAATCCAGGGGGCAGAAATCAGGGACAATCACAGGGTAACAAGAAACCCTGGGTCAAGAGAGGTACAAAACCTCCCCCTAAGTCATGAAGGGTTGCCCCCACTCAATCGGGTGAGGGGAAGGCTTCAGTTGTTCACAGAGACCTGGCGGGACACCATCAGAGATGGGTGATCTCCGCAGTAAGTCTGGGATACAGGCTGGAGTTAAAAGACATTCCTCCTGCCCATTTTATAAGGTCAAACGTGCCAAGCGATCCCCAGAAGAGTGGATCCCTCCTTCTGGCACTAGAGCAACTATTGCCCCAAGGGTAATCATGAAGGTTCCCTTGGAAGAAAACGGGTTCGGGTTTTACTCGAACCTTGTCACAGTCCCCAAACCAAATGGGGACATGAGGCCCATATTAAATATAAAAGGGCTAAACAAGTTCCTACATATCAGGACTTTTTCGGATGGAGTCGACCCAATCGGTGGCCACCGCCCTACAAGGGCAGGAATGGTTAGCCTCGATCGACATAAGGGATGCTCATTTGCATATTCCCATCTGTCCGGCCCACCAGAAATTTCTACGCCTTGCAGTAGAAGGGCGCCATTTTCAGTTCAGAGCCTTACCTTTCGGTCTGGCCACAGCACCACGAGTGTTCACAAAAATCCTGGCCCTACGATTGGCCAAACTAGGAACACAAGGTGTAACGATAATGGCATATCTAGATGACTTGTTGCTGATAGACCACTCAGTGAAAAAAACTAGAAGTGGTCGTTCACAAGATAATCAAGTATCTGGAATCTCACGGTTGCATTATCAACCGAGACAAGTCAGCCCTAAAACCAGTCAAAAGCCTGGAATACTTGGGGGCTAAGACTGGATTCAAATCAGAGAAAGATTTTCTTACCTCCAGAGAAGGTGTCGTCTTTGAAAGATTTGACCCACTTAGTGGGTACAAAAAAGAAAAACCATCCATACGCCTGTGTATAAGGCTGCTGGGAAAAATGGTGGCTTCATTCGAAGCAGTACCCTACGGTCAATTCCATTCAAGGAACTTGCAGAGGGCCATACTGTCAGCCTGGAACAAAAAAGTTCAGGCTTTAGACTTACCAATGTCCCTGTCCCCTTCCGTTCGCAAGAGCCTCCATTTGTGGTTGGTACCAGAATCTGGAAAAAGGGAAACCCTTTAGTCCGGTTTCTTGGAAGGTGGTCACTACAGATGCCAGCCTCATAGGCTGGGGGGCAGTACTGGAGCAATGGTCTCTCCAGGGCAAGTGGTCAGAAGCAGAGAAGGCCCTGCCCACCAATCTCTTAGAGATACGAGCAGCCCGGTATGCCCTAGTAGCATGGACATCCAAACTCCAAGGGTCACCTGTCAGAATTCAATCAGACAATGCCACAGCAGTGGCATATATCAATCACCAGGGTGGCACCAGGAGTCGTGCAGCCCAGAGGGAAGCGAATTGCATCCTGGAATGGGCAGAAAGGTATGTCACAGCCATATCCGCGGTTTTCATCCCAGGAGTGGAAAATTGGAGAGCGGACTTTTTAAGTCGCCAGCAATTATGCCCGGGGAATGGTCTCTTCACCCCGAGGTTTTACAGGCAATATGCATTCCCACCGCGATTAATCCGCAGAATCAGGGTAGAAAAGAAACCAGTGATTCTGGTGGCTCCAGCGTGGCCCCGAAGGGCATGGTACGCGGAGATTGTAAAAATGTCAGTGGGAAGTCCTTGGACCCTCCCACATCGTCCGGACCTGCTTTCGCAAGGACCGATATACTACCCTTCCTTACCAGCCCTAGGTTTGACGGCCTGGCTATTGAAGCCCACATTCTAAAAAAGAGAGGGCTCTCTAATTCTGTGGTATCTACCATGATCAATGCCAGGAAGCCGGTATCCAGGCAGATCTATTATAGGATACATCACGTGGTGTGAGGCCAGGAAATGGCATCCACGTAAGTACGTAATAGGTAGGATTCTGGACTTCCTACAGTGGGCTGTACATAGGAAGCTTGCCTTGAGTACTATCAAGGGTCAGACGGCCTTGTCAATATTTTTTTCAAAGGCCCTTGGCTTTGCATTCATTAGTCAAAGCTTTCATACAAGGAGTGATGCGTATTAGCCCTCCGGTTAGTATTCCCATATGTCCATGGGACTTAAACCTGGTTCTGTCGGTTCTACAGAAACAACCATTTGAACCATTGCGGCACATTTCCTTGGTTTTTTTCACCAGGAAATTGATTTTCTTAGTAGCCATTTGTTCGGCTAAAAGAGTATCGGAATTAGCCGCCTTGTCCTGTAAGGAGCCATATCTGGTTATCCATAAGGACAGAGTAGTATTACGTCCTCATCCAGCCTTCTTCCTAAGGTGGTATCGAGGTTCCATTTGAACCAAGATGTGGTTCTTCCTTCCTTTTTCCCCAAACCTAGTTCGGTAGAGGAAAAGTTATTGCATTCTTTGGATGTAGTAAGAGCAGTTTAAGCTTATCTTAAAGCCACTGCTCAGATTCGTAGAACGGATACTTTGTTTGTTCTGCCGGAAGGCCCCAGAAAGGGTCAGGCAGCATCAAAAATCTACTTTAGCCAAGTGGATTCGACAGGTCATAATACAAGCCTATGGCTTGAAAAGGAGACCGCCTCCGTTCAAAGTTAGGGCGCACTCCACAAGAGCAGTTGGAACTTCATGGGCAGTGCATCACCAAGCCTCCCTGGCTCAAGTCTGTAAGGCCACAACATGGTCCTTAGTACACACGTTTACTAGATTCTACCAGGTAGACGTCAGAAGTCAGGAGGATGTCGCCTTTGGGCGCAGTGTGTTGCAGGCCGCAAAAGAGCCTCATGCCTGATGACGCCCAGCTTATGTATCCCTCCCCTCATTTGGCATTGCTTTGGGACGTCCCATTAGTAATGACTAAGTCGCTCTGTGTCCCGTGATGTACGAAAAAGAAAAAGGGATTTTTATAACAGCTTACCTGTAAAATCCTTTTCTTGGAGTACATCACGGGACACAGAGCTCCCACCCCTCTTTTTGGGACACTTATTGCTTTGCTACAAAACTGAGGCGCTCCCGGATGGGAGGGGCTTATATAGGGGAGGGTACTTCCGGTTTGGAAGTGGCCAGTGCCAGCACCTGAAGGTAATCTATATAACCCATTAGTAATGACTAAGTCGCTCTGTGTCCCGTGATGTACTCCAAGAAAAGGATTTTACAGGTAAGCTGTTATAAAAATCCCTTTTTTTTTATCTTAATGCATACAATGCATAATTAATAGGTGCTAGGGGAATGGTATCCAAAATCCATACAGGAGGGCCTCTTAGAGAAATTACTTAAGCAGAGTGTGGTCATGTAGTGCAGGGCAGTCTGCTAATGCAAAGCAGTGTCTGTACAGAGAAAAAATGTATACAAATAAAGACTGATTGCACTAAAGCGTGTACTATCACCCATTACTTGTAAGACCTTCTGTGCTAATTCTGTAGAGAAAATTCCCACAGATATTAACTGGAAGAACTTGTATCCAAGTGAAGTGTTGCATTTCAATTTCTCCTGGATAAAATGAGGGCTTTAACCCACAACCAACCACCCTTGAGGGATATAATAAGAACCATATGATCTCATAAAAGAAAATAAGGCGTGTGAAAGGCTCAGTTTAGAAGTGCCAGAGAGGCCATTGGCTTAATTGTAGGATAGGCATTTAATTTTCCCTCTATTTTATGTGACTAAAAGTTTTGTTTTTTTGTTTTTTTTGTATTATATTTAGGCTTCAGAATTGACCACCATAATCCAGACAAAGAGGGAGCTGGGGTGTAGAGCATCATACGTACAGACAGTGGAGGAGGGGATAAACACGCACACTCACGCTTCACGGGACTTCTGGAAACTTCTGAGTGGTCAAACGGAATACCAAGGTAATTGTGACTGTGTGTGTGTGTAGACAGATGTCAGTCACAGCAGGTAGTGCATAGCCATCAAGACTTCCCACCGGCTTCGATATAGAGAAAATTCAATGGGATTGCTGCACAAAAGCTTATTTTTATTGAAAAATGTGTCCGACATCAAAAACGTCATCTGTACAATCAGGCAATCATGATAAAAAATTATATATATATTGTGACGGTATGCGAGGTGAGGTATATGACAGTCGCTATATTTCACCTCGCATTCGGTCCATTGTAAGAGACTGAACCAGAATCCGGCCCAGGTTTTTCCAGCCTCTGTAGTTGGCTGGGTTCCGGTCCGGATATTCAGGTTCACTGGAATCCATAGGCAGCTGGGCTTTAAAGATCCAGGAAGAGAGCACAGCATTGCTCTGGCCTGAAACTCAGAGGGGAATCTGAGTAAGAGGAGCGCTGTGTATTTGGGATGAAAGAAAAAGGTTTGCTTTACTTCACCTTGTGTTTTGTGGGTGACGGGGACCAGCCCCTCATTGTATAGAGAGCGGTTACTGTATAGTTTAGCGCCGGACGGCAAGGATTTGTTTTACTGTTTTGTTTATTTTGTATGACTATTGCAAACCACTCATAAATAAAGCTGACAATACGCCAGGTTTTAAAGAAACTGCCTGTACGCTGACCTTCATTCTGAGAAAAGGTGATCCCCACGGGCTAATCTCCCACACGTGGTGGAGAATGCGGGCATTTTCTGAAGATGGAGGAAATGTTAAAGGCCTTGCTACAGGCCAATGCAGCTCAGCGGGAAACCAACCGCCAAGTCGCAGCACAACAGGAGGCCGCTGCAGCACAACAAGCAGCCCAGCAGGAGATGAACCGTCAGTTTGCAGAGGCTCTGATGGAACTGAAAAAGGGGTCCGCACCTCATGTGCCAGTGGAAGCCAAGATGATACGTGCATCCTACCACTTACAGAAAATGACATCTGCTGATGATATCGAGGCATACCTGGCGACTTTTGAGAGAGTTGCTGTCCGCGAAGGATGGCCAAAAGAACAATGGGCGGGTCTGTTGTCCCCATTTTTAACAGGAGAACCCCAAAAGGCCTATTTTGACCTAGAACCCGATAAGGCCCAGGACTATGAGACTCTAAAGACAGAGATACTCGCACGCTTGGGTGTCACCATGGCAGTCCGGGCCCAGCGGGTGCATCAGTGGTCATTCTCCAGCAACAAGCCACCCCGTTCGCAAATGTTTGACCTGGTCCACCTCACCAAGAAGTGGTTGCAGCCAGAGACCTTGACAGGATCGTAGAGCGTGTGGTAATGGACCGGTATCTGCGTGCGCTTTCTGCTGCTCTGAGGAAGTGGGTCGGACAGGGCGACCCCAAAACTGCAGCCCAACTGGTCGACCTAGTGGAGAGGTACAGTGCTACTGAGGACTTGGTGAATCCATCTACGCCCCACTTTGGTGTGTCTAGGGGTGCAAGATCTCCCGGCGGTTCGGGTAAGACTGTTCCGGGGTCCAAGAGCTTGGGGAGATTTGATAAGACTGTTGTTCCAACTGATGAGACTGCGGGTCCTAGACCTGGAGACTGGCCAAAGAAGCCAGGAAGGTCTTTGGAACCGTTGAGAGGACTGGGGGTTGAGCATATCAGATGTTTTCGTTGCCATGCATTAGGGCATATTGCTGCGAACTGTCCTTTAAATGATGAACCTATGCAATGCGATTATGCTTATATGAAAAGACGCATTTCTTTGTTTGCACAGGTCGCATGTACTGCATCATGTCAGTCGCATTGAAAAACAAATGTGTGTTATTTCTGTGGATGGAATGCCACTGACAGCCCTGCTAGACTCTGGTAGTGTGGTGACCCTAGTCAGGAGTGATTGTGTGAACCCCACAAAACTACACCCCAGTACTATTGGGGTAATTTGCATCCATGGGGACACTCGAGATTACCAGACAGCGGTGGTTGAGGTTGAGACCCCAGGGGCAGTATAACACATTCAGTGGGGTGGTACCTTCACTGCTTCACGAGGCTTTAGTGGGAAGAGATTTTCCCCATTTCTGGAATTTATGGGAGAGCAAAGGGAGGCTGGTAGATAGAGCTCCCCCTGCTGGGGAAGCACGGGAACTCTCACCAGACCCTTTTTGCAAAAGGGAAGGGGATGCTATTAGTGGGATCGAGGAAGCCGGAGACCCTCTTCCTTTCCCTGTCATGGCTGGGGAGCCGGAGGACCTGGAAACTAGCTCCCAGCCTGAGGGTAACGAACAGGAGAACCCCTCTGATCCTGATATTGAGAGTAGCCAAAATGTGGTACCCGATTTAGAGGTCAGGAGAGAGGATTTCTGTACCGAGCAGCTACGAGAGGCCACCCTCATGAGAGCCAGGGAAAACGTTAAAATGTTGGATGGGGAACCGGTGGATCCTAATTGGGTGGTGTCTTTCCCTTACAATAAATTGTTTTTAATTGCCATGTATCGAGTGATAAAACATGGAGAGGATGAGGTAGAACAGCTACTAGTCCCCAAACCCTTCCGCAGGGTGGTGCTAGACCTGGCCCATGGTCATGTAATGGGGGGGCATCTCGGTGTTGAAAAAACCAGGGAGAGAATCGCCCAGAGATTTTTCTGGCCCGGATTGCATGCAGATATCAAGGAGTACTGCGAATCGTGCCCCGAGTGCCAAATGTCGGCACCGTCACCCCATTTTCGCAGCCCCCTCGTTCCTCTGCCAATAATCGAGGTCCCCTTTGAGAGGATTGGCATGGACCTGGTGGGGCCGGTTGTGAAATCTGCCCGCGGTCACCAGCATATTCTGGTGATCTTGGACTATGCGACTCGCTATCCTGAGGCCATACCCTTGCGCAATACCTCTGCTAAGGCTATCGCTAAGGAATTGGTCCTTGTCTTAAGTCGACTGGGAATCCCAAAAGAGATCTTAACTGACCAGGGCACCCCCTTTATGTCCAAGGTTACCAAGGAGCTATGTAAGTTATACAAAATCTCCCATCTCCGTACCTCTGTCTACCACCCCCAAACGGATGGTCTGGTCGAAAGATTTAACAAAACTTTGAAAAGTATGCTGAAAAAGGTGGTCGACAAAGATGGGAGAAACTGGGATTTTTTGCTGCCATATCTCATGTTTGCAATACGTGAGGTTCCGCAGGCGTCCACAGGCTATTCCCCCTTTGAACTCTTGTATGGTAGGCATCCCAGGGGGCTGCTAGATGTTGCCAAGGAGACATGGGAAGGTGAGGCAACCCCATATAAAAGCATCATAGAGCATGTCTCCTTGATGCAGGATCGAATCGCAGCTGTCCTACCCCTGGTGCGAGAACATATGGAGCGGGCCCAGGAGGCCCAAAGGAGGGTCTATGGCCGAAGTGCCAGGGTCCGTACTTTCAGCCCTGGGGACAGAGTGTTGGTATTGGTCCCCACGGTGGAAAGTACGTTTTTAGCCAAGTGGCAGGGTCCCTTCGAGGTTGTCGAAAGGGTGGGGGAGGTAAACTACAAAGTCTACCAGCCAGGGAAAAGGAAACCACACCAAATTTACCATGTGAATCTCTTAAAACCCTGGAAGGACCGAGAGACTTTACTGGCCACGTCCCCGCCTCCAACCGACCGGGTCCCCGTGACACCTGACGTTCCCATCACGGATACCCTGTCCGTGGCACAACAAAGTGACGTTAGGGTGTTTGTGCATAAAAATAGAGACTTTTTCTCCCCCTTACCCGGACTGACCAACGTGATCCAACATGACATAGTGACGGAACCAGGGGTTCGGGTAAATGTGAAGCCATATAGAATCCCAGAGGCCAGGCGTGAGGCAGTCGCGAAAGAAATTAAAAACATGTTGGAGTTGGATGTGATAGAGTCCCACAGTGAGTGGTCGAGCCCCATAGTGCTGGTCCCAAAACCTGATGGCACTATCAGGTTTTGTAATGACTTTTGGAAACTTAACAGTGTATCCAAGTTCGATGCATACCCGATGCCCCGGGTCGACGAACTTGTGGACAGGTTGGGACAGGCTCGCTATACAACGACCCTAGACCTGACAAAAGGCTATTGGCAAATACCGCTATCTGAATCGGCCAAGGAGAAGACTGCCTTTTCCACTCCTGAGGGCTCGTTTCAGTACAAGCGCATGCCTTTTGGTCTGCATGGGGCCCATGCATCGTTCCAACGAAAACTTTGAGACCACATCGCCCGTATGCGGCTGCTTATTTGGACGATGTGGTCATCCACAGCCCAGATTGGGAATCGCACCTGCCCCGGGTACAGGCGGTGGTAGATTCCCTTAGAGAAGCAGGCCTCACGGCTAACCCAAAGAAGTGTGCCATAGGCCTGGAGGAGGCCAAGTACCTTGGCTATGTTATTGGCCTTGTCAAGCCTCAGACCAATAAAATTGAGGCAATTCAAAAGTGGCCCCAACCCGCAAACAAGAAACAAGTTCGGGCCTTCCTAGGCATTACGGGGTATTACCGACGGTTTATACCTGACTTTGCCACTATTGCCGTCCCTCTGACTGACCTGACGAAGGGCAGAGGGTCGGTCATGGTCAAATGGAACACAGAGGCCGAGAAGGCGTTTCAAAAATTAAAACAGGCCCTTTGTGCACTACCGGTGCTGGTGACCCCGGACTTCACAAAGGAGTTTGTCGTACAGACAGACGCCTCTGAGGTGGGCCTAGGGGCTGTACTGTCACAGGTCAGGAATGGTGAGGAGCACCCGGTTGTATACCTAAGCCGGAAGCTGAACAAGCACGAAAGGAACTATGCCATTGTTGAAAAGGAGTGTCTCGCCATTAAATGGGCCTTAGACTCCCTGAGGTATTATCTACTCGGGCGGTCGTTCAGGCTGGTCACTGACCATGCTCCCCTGAAGTGGATGTGTGACAACAGGGAGAAAAATGCCCGTGTGACAAGGTGGTTCCTGGCTTTACAGCCCTTTAAATTCACCGTTGAGCACAGGCCGGGCAAACTCCAGGATAATGCTGATGCCCTCTCCCGCGTGCACTGTATGGCTGGATCAAGTGCTCAGCCACAGGGGCTTGAGCAGAGGGGGAGGATATGTGACGGTATGCGAGGTGAGGTATATGACCGTCGCTATATTTCACCTCGCATTCGGTCCATTGTAAGAGACTGAACCAGAATCCGGCCCAGGTTTTTCCAGCCTCTGTAGTTGGCTGGGTTCCGGTCCGGATATTCAGGTTCACTGGAATCCATAGGCAGCTGGGCTTTAAAGATCCAGGAAGAGAGCACAGCATTGCTCTGGCCTGAGACTCAGAGGGGAATCTGAGTAAGAGGAGCGCTGTGTATTTGGGCTGAAAGAAAAAGGTTTGCTTTACTTCACCTTGTATTTTGTGGGTGACGGGGACCAGCCCCTCACCGTATAGAGAGCGGTTACTGTATAGTTTGGCGCCGGACGGCAAGGATTTGTTTTACTGTTTTGTTTATTTTGTATGACTATTGCAAACCACTCGTAAATAAAGCTGGCAATACGCCAGGTTTTAAAGAAACTGCCTGTACGCTGACCTTCATTCTGAGAAAAGGTGATCCCCACAGGCTAGTCTCCCACTATATATATATATATATATATATATATATATATATATATATATATATATATATAGTGAGTACACCCTTCACATTTATTTAAATATTTTATTACCGTATATACGCGAGTATAAGCCGAGTTTTTAAGCACAATTTTTTGTGCTGAAAATGCCCCCCTCGGCTTATACTCGAGTCACCTTTTTGCGCCTGATCTCCCGGACTTTGGGGAGCCGGTACTTGGCACACATATAGCCCCACTCTTCCTCTACAAGTGTGAAAAGTTTCTTGTCGGGGGAACCTACGGCCGGGGAGCAACAATTTTTCAAACCTGGGCACCCCTTCCATAGACTCCCATGTTAAACGGTCATTTCTTTGGTGACTTTGGGGACCCGGTACTGGCCAGTCGTAGGTCCTCTGGACCCCAAACTTGGCACACATGTAGCCCTACTCTTCCTCTACAAGTTTGCAAAGTTTCTTGTCCGGGGGACCTACGACCGGGCAGCGCCGATTTTTCAAACCCGGGCACCCCTTCCATAGACTCCCATGTTAAACGTCAGTCTAGTCATGGGCACAGTGAGGCATGGACACAGTGAGGCATGGACACAGTGATGCAAAGTGAGGCACACCCTAGGCTTATACTCGAGTCAATACGTTTTCCCAGTTTTTGTGGTAAAATTCGGTGCCTCGGCTTATATTCGGGTCGGCTTATACTCGCGTATATACGGTATCTATATTTATTATCTTATTATATTTATTATGTGACAACACTGAAGAAATGACACTTTTCTACAATGTAAAGTAGTGAGTATAAATTTGCTGTCCCCTCAAAATAACTCAACACAGCCATTAATGTCTAAACCGCTGGCAACACAAAATGAGTACACCCCTAAGTGAAAATGTCCAAATTGGGCAAAAAGTGTCAATATTTTGTGTGGCCACCATTATTTTCCAGCACTGCCTTTTTTTTATTTTTATAAATCCTTTATCTCCAGCACTGCCTTTTAAAGTGGTTGTAAACCCTCCTGAAAAAAAAATCCTGCAAGATAAAGGCATAATGAGCTAGTATGCATAGCATACTAGCTCATTATGAATTACTTACCTGAGAACGAAGCCCCCTCCGGCCGGCGACATCTATACCGGAGGTTATTTCCGGGTATCGCGGCTCTGGCACTGTGATTGGCCGGAGCCGCGATGACGTCACTCCCGCGTGGGAACGGCACAGTACAACTGAAGCATTGCTTCAGTTGGCGCATGTGCCGCATGACGTTGGCTCATGCAAATAAAGGGATATCTCCTAAACCGTGCAAGTTTAGGAGATATCCAGTGCAGATACAACGAAGCCTAATTATAGGCTTGCCTGTAGTTTAAAGTGGTTGTAAAGGGTTTACAACTACTTTAACCCTCTTGGGCATGGAGTTCGCCAGAGCTTCACAGGTTTCCACTGGAGTCCTCTTCCACTCCTCCATGACGACATCACGGAGCTGGGGGATGTTATATTCCTTCACCTTCCGTTTGAGGATACCCCACAGATGCTCAATAGGGTTAAGGTCTTGAGACATGCTTAGCCAGTCCATTACAGCTTCTTTAGCAAGGCAGTGGTCATCTTGGAGGTGTGTTTGGGGTCGTTATCATGTTGGAATACTGCCCTATGGCCCAGTCTCTGAAGGGAGGGGATCATGCTCTGCTTCAGTATGTCACAGTACTCGTTGGCATTCATGGTTCCCTCAATGAGCTGTAGCTCCCCAGTGCCGGCAGCATTAATGCAGCCCCAGACCATGACACTCTTACCATCATGCTTGACTGTAGGCAAGACACGCTTGTCTTTGTACACCTAACCTGGTTGTGAGTTTATCTTGGTCTCATCAGGCCACAGGACATGGTTCCAGTAATCCATGTCCTTAGTCTGCTTGTCTTCAGAAAACTGTTTGCTGGCTTTCTTGTGCATCATCTTTAGAGGAGGCTTCCTTCTGGGATGACAGTCATGCAGACCAATTTGATGCAGTGTGCGGCGTATGGTCTGAGCACTGACAGGCTGACCCCCCACCCCCTCAACCTCTGCAGCAATACGTCTATTTCCCAAAGACAACCTCTGGATATGACGCTGAGCACGTGCACTCAACTTCTTTGGTTGACCATGGCGAGGCCTGTTCTGAGTGGAACCTGTCCTGTTAAACTGCTGTAAGGTCTTGGACACCGTGCTGCAGCTCAGTTTTAGGGTCTTGGCAATCTTCTTATAGCCTAGCCCATCTTTATGTAGAGCAACATATTTATTTATTTGCCATGAGGTGCCATGTTGAACTTCCAGTGACCAATATGAGAGTGAGAGCGATGACACCAAGTTTAACACGCCTGCTCCCCATTCACACCTGAGACCTTGTAACACTAACGAGTCACATGACAGTGGTAAGGGGAAATGGCTAATTGGGCCCAATTTCGACATTTTCACTCAGGGGTGTACTCACTTTTGTTGCCAGCAGTTTAGACATTAATGGCTGTGTGTTGCGTTATTTTGAGGGGACAGAAAATTTACACTGTTATACAAGTTGTACACTCACTACTTTACATTGTAGCAAAATGTAATTAATTTAGACCCCATTCACACAGGGGCGACTCAGCCGCCTGACAAGTCGCGTCCCGTTCTGTACAATGGAACCGTTCTAATAGGAGCGACTCAAGTCGCTCCGACTTAGAAAAAGGTTCCTGTACTACTTCAAGACGACTTCAGGGCGACTTCCATTGACTTCAATACAGAAGTAATTTTTGAAGTCACCTCTAAAGTCGTGTTAAGATCGCCCGGCACAGTCGCGGAACAAGTCGTGCTGCCCCTGTGTGAATGGGCTCTTAGTGTTGTCACATGAAAAGATATTCTAAAATATTTACAAACATGTGAGGGGTGTACTCACTTTTGTGAGATTCTATCTATCTATCTAGCTAGCTATCCCATGGTCAATGCAAGCAATATAATAAGTCTATAGGGGAGGGTATATTCCTCTGCAGATTTATCTTCAATAAAGATTAAACAGTAAGGAAACAAAATTTGTGCATTGTTTTGCTGCCTTTCACCATATTTATCTGTATGCCATAATGTGCTAAATTTGTTTTACAAAAGTTCTATTGGTTTTCCAAACTTTACAATAGAAAAAAAAAGGCGTAAACCGCAGTCAAAAACACAGCAAAGTGGCGTGACGAAGGCACACTGCATCAATGATTTCAAGGTCACAGTAACCCATGCCAGCGAGGCTAAATGTACAATACACTACCCAACAGTGTGCTTAAAGGATAATTTCACATTTTGTAACATGTTACGTGGTATACCTATATCTAGGGTGTAACATGTTATGAATAGACCCAAAAAAAATTCTGGGCAGGAAGGGGGTGAAAGTGCCCGGTAGGCAAGTGGTTGACTTGAGTGCTTGTTCTGAATGGGTCACAGCTATCGGTCATCTCCCCAAACTTTCAAGCCCTTTCCTGAGCATAAAACCCAGTCAGGACAGGAAGGGAGGAAAATCTTAGTTAGGGCAAAGACACCAATAAAAGCACATTTTTAAATGTTAGGATGGGGCACAGTTTTAGCACCACTGAGTTTGGTTATTTCCATTGGTGGAGATTTTCTAATCCTCACTTGGGGAAATCTCCCCTTCAATAGACCCAGATTGCATTACAAGCAGCAGAGCATCTAAGGCTGGCCATACATTGTACAATTATTTCCTATTTAGATCTACCAAAACCATATAATATGAAGTCAAACCTAAACATTTTCAATTTGAATGCAACCAGGCAGGCTCTTGCACTACATACAGTAGGTTTCCGCCGACATTTATTTATCCATCGCGATCCCATCGCAGAGATTCTCGGTGACAGGGTGCCGACATCTTGCGCTTGCTGTAATGGCAAGAAGGCGACGCGACACTGTATTGAACGGGATCCGACATGGATTCCCGCCAATACCAGGCACCGTGTTTGGTATGAATCCTGAGCGGGAACTCCACGCCAAATTTTAAATAAAAAACCGGCATGGGTTCCCCCTCCAGGAGCATACCAGGCCCTGTGTGTGTGTGTGTGTGTGTGTGTGTGTGTATATATACACACATATGTGTGTTTGAGCTTTGGGGTGCACACCCTAATGTAATAGGCTGCGCACACCTATGCTACCAGCACTGAGCCCAAACATTTTTCCAGTTTTGTAGTTTTGGGAATGTTGCATTGTTCAATGACTGTTTTCCCTTATTGCAGATGCTGGAACTCCAGAGGAAGATGAGCGATATGAAAATGCAATTATTGAGACAAACTGCATCTACCGTTTGGTTGATGATAAACTGGTGCCTGTAGATGAATTCTGGGGTAAAGTCCCTCGGTGCTCACTTTTACAGTCTAAAGAGGTTTGTGGTCCTTTTTCTTAATTGTAGAAATAAAACCCACTAGGTCATTTTATCAATGTTTGTGAATGAAAAACTGTTTATCCTGCTACAGGAACTCACCAGATGCTTCCTTTTACTCTTCTATTGCACTGTGGCTTTTGTGGTCAACTCTGTTGCTACTTTCTGTAATCATTTTGAGAAATGAGGATTAATATGAACTGGTTGCCGCTAGCAGAAATAGCAGATGGAGGTGACCAGGTCACTGTAGGACAGCAAAGACTGGCCAAGAAGGGTCCCTGTGTAATTTCAGTAAGGGACAGTGATGAGAAGGTGTTGGGATGCCAGGTGTGCACAAGCGACATTCCACCTAAGGGATTACTTTATAGTGTTGACTCTTTCTGCAGTAGAACAGAAAAAAATAGGAGTAATGATGGTGCTCAATGGTCCTTTTAACAAGGTAGCATACGGTGCTCCGCCTACACTGCATACTTAAAAAGTCAGTCTTCAGAGACTGGGTCACACCAGAGGATGTGCCACAGCTCTGGACCTGGAAAGGCTCCATGGCTAACACTGCCTGGAGACTGGAAAGCACCACAGTGAGGAACAGAGTGCCCAAAAATCACATTCCAGGCTAGCCTGTTATTGTCCAGTCCAGTAGAGTCTTAATATGGCCTCCAAAGTTCCTTCTGAGAATACATCGATTCACATATCTGCACATGGAGACCAGCTGAAGCAGCTTGTCGGTGAATCTTGGTTGAAGAAAAAAGTGATAATCTTGTAGGACAAAATTGACTAGCAATTAAATATTCATCCTCCTAATATACTAGCAAAATAAATTGAAACATGCTGGCAGTAGAAGTCATACCGGGCTGGTGACTAATTTTTGTTTGCCATTGTCCAAATCCTCCTGTAAGTGGCAGTATAAACAAATGTATCTAAATTCTGTGTCCCTCCATGAACAAGAAAGAAATAGACTGCCATTGGTGACCTTCTAAAAAAAATACAACTTGGCTCATGGTTTTCTTGCTAGTACTGTAGACCTGGAACAGATGAGGTGTAGGGGTTCTGAACTCTGATCTGTTCTGACTGAACAAACTGCATGCTTGTTCCAGCACTGTGAGTTGGAAAGCATGGTGACTAAAGGCTACATACGGTATTTCTTTTAATACAGGTTTATTTTAGTTTTCTTTGTGGTATTTCAGCTTTTTTTATTTTTACCCCAATACAGCTGTGCACCCATGTTGCCCTCATCAGATTCAGTGTATTTATAAAAAAAAAAATTGGCACTTTTTTTTTGAGTGGAAAACCGTGCTATAGATCCCAATTCACACCTGTGCTACTCGCACATTTTGTTTTTTACCTGTTTCCACCTAAGAGTGATTCTGGATATTTTTCGTATATTTTACTTTAGTAAATTGAAAATAATTTGTACTTATTTTGTAATATTGCATTTATTGTTTCAGGTGCTGGTGTTTGATTTTGGCAGTGAGGTGTATGTGTGGCACGGTAAGGAAGTGACATTGGCTCAGCGAAAGGTGGCGTTCCAGCTAGCTAAACACCTCTGGAATGGGCTCTTTGATTATGAGAACTGCGATATTAATCCTCTAGATCCTGGAGAATGCAATTCTCTAATACCAAGGTATGAAGTTATCATTATCATTTTTATGTATTACAATACCTATGTTGGTGTTTTTAAGTTTTTGGGAAGTTTTTTATACAGTAAGCTAATACAAGATTCTTCTGCCCAGCAAGACACCAGTTTAACGCTCTTAACATTACTCCGCAGAAAAGGAACTGGTCGTCCAGACTGGGCTATATTTGGTCGACTAACGGAACACAATGAAACAATTCTGTTCAAAGAAAAGTTCCTGGACTGGACAGAAATGAAGAAGCCCACAGAGAAGACTTTGTGTGAGGAACTCCCAAAGCAAAAGGCAAAATCACTAGATCTATATCATGAGTTCAGCATATTGTAACATTTAGATAAATGATTGAAGTACTGTATATAAAAACATTTTTTCCTGTAGCGTTCAAGCTACCAATCATTCTTGATTTTTTGAAAATGATTTTAATCTTTGGGATTTCTAAAATGGAGAGTCATGAATGGACATATTACATATGCATCCATTGTTGTTGTACGGAGACCCCAAAGAACAAAAGACAATTAAAACAGTGCTGAGGACACCTCGGATGTCAGGGGATGTTAAAGTTCAGCCTTTTTTATGGTGCCTGACTGATCTAGAGAAATGTACCCATAGCATGGTATACAGAGCAACATCAGAGCAAGTGGACATGAGAAAACAATGGGCATCAAATGGCACTTAAAAATGTTTTCTGAAGTCTGTTGTCCTCTTGTGAGAACCACTAAAGCAAGCCTTTGCGTAGGGAAATGTGTAGATGGCCTTTGCTGTGCTGTCCTACAGTCTATGCGATTTGCCTGACTATCATTGACTCTAATACTGTATCACCGGACTAGAATAAGCATGCAACCAGTGAAGTCTGTACACCTCATTTGCATACTTGCTCTGGGTCTTTTTAAGTATTCAGGCTTTTGGATCAACGTAATAGTTCGTTACCATTTTTAAAGGCTTGGTAATGGCAACTTCCATACTTTTTGGCCTTCTTTCCTTTTAAAAAGAATAGCCAAATAGCTGTATTCCATAGACACTTTCACACATGCCTGAATGATTGTGACCAGAACGCAACTATGCCCTCTACTAAGCATTATTTTGTTTCCTTTTGCTGTGGGCTGAAGTTGTACAAAATAAGTTTTCTTTCTCGTACATCACGGGACACAGAGCGACATAGTCATTACTAATGGGTTATATAGATACCGTCAGGTGCTGGCACTGGCAACTTCCAAAACCGGAAGTACCCTCCCCTATATAAGCCCCTCCCATCCGGGAGCACCTCAGTTTTTTGCCAGTGTCTAAGGTGTTGGCCAAGAAGAAACATGTGTTTTTCACTGAGCTTGCGTACAGGTTCTTTTGGGCCTCAGTAAGCTATTCCGGATCCGACCAAAAAAGCTTCATAGCTAAACGGTCGGTACCCGGGCCTTGCAGAGAAGAGCAAGGTTTTGCCTGTAATGCTTCTCTTAGGAGAGCTGGACCCTGGGATCCAGAGCTCTGGTCATACCCACGACCAAGATGTTTTCTGTGCAGGGTGCTATACAGGTCCAGGGGAGTGGAATCCTTGGGAACCCGGTCCCTGAAGGTTTGATTACAATGCCTGCCGTGATAGGTGAAGTTTGGGCTTTTGTGGACCAAACAAAGTCCTGCGGCGGGGAACAGGTAAGTGGGGGCCCCCAGGAACTTGGTTCTATTGCGGGACCCCCAAGCCTAATTTGTCTTTCTGTCTGTTACCTAATGGTATTCCCGCAAAATTCTGTGCATGCCTGTAACTACTAAAAAAATGTAATAATTTTTAATGGTGGTCAAGAAAAAAAAATTTTTTTTTATATATATTTAATATATTAGACTGCGGTACCTGTGTTTGTCCACTAGAGGCCGCTGTGGAATGTTTTCTTGTCATGTGGACTAGCTTCTTCTCAGCAGAGCAAAGTCCAGGCAGATGGTGAGTTCTCTTATAGGAAACTGCTTCCTCTGCCATGTTGCAGTGCTCGTCCATCCCCCGGCCTGCGGCAAAGAGGGGCCCTGGCTCCTGTCCCTTGTTACCATATTTGAAATTAGCGCCGAAGGCGCACGTGCCCGCGCGCGTGCACGCGCCTCTATATATAGAGGTGAGCCGGGAAAGGGGGCGGAGCCTGGGGGATGACGCTCTGTGCGCGCCGCAGCGCTTCTGCGCATGTGCGGGCGTCCCAGCAGTTTAAAAAAACCACAATATTGTAGTGAGCTGGCTATGAAGTACAGAGACAGAGCTGGCAACATTTAAAGGCATACAGCAAGCGGTTGATACAGGCATCCCCTAGAAAGGCACATTAGTAGACACCAACTGTGATATAGCAGCAATTGTGCTAGACTATTCTCAGTAAAAGTGGTGTATTACGGCTGGAATACCTCAGCTTTAGGCTTAGGAATATGCCGTCCAGAAGCTCCGGAACTGAATCTTCCAGGAAGCGAAGGGGGTCTCATCGGGCTCGGAGGATCTTGGGCATACTCCTGCTGCACCAGTCTCCCCTGAAGTTCAGAGGTAAGTGACCGTAGAGACCCCGCAGGGTACTTGGTACTGTGGCTGTCCTCAGTTCACCTGCTCCTGTGTATGTAACAGAGGAGGTTTTTTCCTCAGCTCTGGGAGGATTAGAGAGAGATTGTCAACATTTATCGCTGCCTCCCTGTCAGGGAAAGCACGCCCGATCTCCGTCTCCTCCTTCAGAGTGCCTGTTAGCAGAGCAACAGTCCCATACAGGGATCGACCTGCCTGAAGGGGATCAGGATGAGGTTGATTCTGTTATAGAGGAATCAACAGTGGGGGAACCTTTTCTCAGCATCTTAAGCTGAAAGATTATGGGTTCAGTCTCTGACTAACATGGTCCGATCAGCATTTAAAAATGCACCTTGCGGAACCATCAACCACTACTGTATCCTCGTTGGGGTCGCTAGAAGCCCCCAGACTGTTTGTTCTTTTCCACTTCACCCTTTACTGAAAGGGCTCATTTACCAGGATTGGGAACGTCCTGAGAAAATATTTATTCCCCCAAGAGATTTCCGGTGGTCTATCCCATGGAGGATAAGTTCATCAAAAAAAAAAAAAAAATGGAAGGTCCCTACAGTGGACGCAGCCATCTCTTGTATGTATAAATCACTGACATGTCCAGTGGATAATGTCCAAATGTTCAAGAACCCAATAGATAAAAGATTGGAGTCCTTATGAAAATCTGCTTGGTGATACAACCAGCAGTAGCAGCTATTGGGGTCTGCTAAGCAGTGAAGGATCAGTTGAAACAGGTCTTGAGGGACTTGACAGATCAGCAGGCTTTGCCCTAGCTGATCTACCTAGAGCCTTAGGCTTTGCGGTTGACGCCATAGAGGATTCAGTCCATCAGGCCTCCCGCCTTACGCTGTCTATAGTACATATGCGTAGGCTCCTATGGCTCAAAAACTGGTCTGCTGAAGCTCCCTGTAAAGAATGGCTGGTTAGCGTCCCATTTCATGGTGAACGCTTATTCAGGGAAAACCTGGACAAATATATCCAGAAAATTTCCAGCGGTAAAAATACGCTCTTGCCGGTTAAAAGCAGAGTTAGAGGTCCCTCTTTAAGAGGCCTGCTTCTCCAGTCCCTGGGGCATCGGCTGTGTAACAGTTCCGACGGCCTCCTCGGTCAAATCCCGGGGGTAAAAAACAGGGACAGTAGCAGGGTAATGAGAAACCCTGGGTCAGGGGAGGTACAAAACCTCCCCCAAAGTTAAATTCATTGAAGCCCCCACTCAGTCGGGTGGGGGGAGGACTCCAGTTGTTCGCAAGAGACCTGGCGGGACACGATCAAGACAGATAGGTGCTCTCCGCAGTAGGTTTGGGATACAGTTTGGAGTTAAAAGACTCTCCTCCTTCCCATTTTTGAGGTCAAACGTGCCAAGGGATCCCCGGAAGAGAGAGTCCCTCCTGTTGGCACTAGAACAACTATTGCTCCAAGGAGTAATTATGGAGGTTCCCCTGGAAGAATGAGGGTTCGGGTTTTACTCAAACCTCTTTACAGTCCCGAAGCAAACGCGGACGGGAGGCCCATATTAATTCTAAAAGGGCTATACAAATTCCTGTATATCAGGACTTTCCGATGGAGTCGATCCGATCGGTGGCCACTGCCCTACAAGGGGAGGATTGGTTAGCCACGATCGACATCAAAGATGCTTATTTGCACATTCCCATCTTTCCAGTCCACCAAAAATTTCTACGCTTTGCAGTAGAAGGGCGCCATTTTCAGTTCAGAGCCTTACCCTTCGGTTTGGCCACAGCACCACGAGTGTTTACAAAAATTCTGGCCCTTTATTGGCCAATCTAAGAACACAAGGTGTAATGATAATGGCATATCTGGATGACTTGTTGCTGATAGACCACTCAGTGAAAAAACTAGACGTGGTCGTTCACAAGACGATCAAGTATCTGGAATCTCACGGTTGGATTATCAACCGAGACAAGTCAGCCCTAAAAACCAGTCAAAAGTCTGGAATACTTGGGGCTAAGGTTGGATTCAGGCCAGAGAAAAATATTCTTGCCTCGAGGAAAGGTGTTGTCTTTGAAAGATTTGATCCACTTAGTGGGTACAAAAAAGACAGCCGTCCATACGCCTGTATATGAGGCTGCTGGGAAAAATGGTGGCATCATTCGAAGCAGTACCCTACGGTCAATTCCATTCAAGGAATTTGCAAGGGGCCATACTGTCAGCCTGGAACAAAAAAGTTCAGGCCCTAGACTTACAATGTCCTTGTCCCCTTCCGTTCGCAAGAGCCTCCGTTGGTGGTTGGTTCCCCAGAATCTGGAAAAAAGGAAATCCTTCAGTCCGATTTCTTGGAAGGTGGTCACTACAGATGCCAGCCTTATAGGCTGGGGAGCAGTACTGGAGCAATAGTCTCTCCAGGGCAGATGGTCGGATGCAGAAAAGGCCCTGCCCATCAATCTCTTAGAGATACGAGCAGCCCGGTATGCCCTAGTAGCATGGACATCCAATCAGACAATGCCACAGCAGTGGCATATATCAATCATCAGGGGGGCACCAGGAGTCGTGCAGCCCAGAGGGAAGTAAATTACATCCTGAAATGGGCAGAAAAATATGTCCCAGCCATATCTGCGGTATTCATTCCAGGAGTGGAGAATTGGAAGGCGGACTTTCTAAGTCGCCAGCAATTAGGCCCAGAGGAAGGGTCCCTTCACCCCGAGGTTTTCTGGACAATATGTCAGCGGTGGGGAACATCGGATGTAGATCTTCTAGCATCCAGATTCAACGCAAAGGGGGACAGGTTTGTCTCTCGGACAAGGGATCCCCTAGCTTGCGGCTCGGATGCCCTAGTGTTCCCTTGGGATCAGTTCAAGCTGATATATGCATTCACACCGCCAATGGTTACCTCGATTACTCCGCAGAATCAGGGTAGAAAAGAAACCAGTGATTCCGGTGGCTCCAGCGTGGCCCCGAAGAGCGTGGTACGCGGAGATTGTAAAATTTCAGTGGGGAGTCCTTGGACTCTCCCACGTCGTCCGGCTTTCGCAAGGACCGATATACCACCCTTCCTTACCAGCCCTAGGTTTGACGGCCTGGCTATTGAAGCCCACATTCTAAAAAAGAGAGGGCTCTCTAATGCTGTGGTATCTACCATGATCAATGCCAGGAAGCCGGTATCCAGGCAGATCTACTATAGAATCTGGAAGGCGTACATCGCGTGGTGTGAGGCCAAGAAATGGCATCCACATAAGTACGTAATAGGTAGGATTCTGGACTTCCTACAGTGGGCTGTAGATAGGAAGCTTGCCTTGAGTACTATCAAGGGTCAGATTTCGGCCTTGTCAATATTTTTTCAAAGGCCCTTGGCTTCGCATTCACTAGTCAAAGCCTTTATACAAGGAGTGATGCGTATTAGTCCTCCGGTTAATATTCCCATATGTCCATGGGATCTAAACTTGGTTCTGTCGGTTCTACAGAAACAACCATTTGAACCATTACAGCATATTTCCTTGGTGCTTCTCACCAGGAAATTGATTTTTCTAGTAGCCATTTGTTTGGCTAAAAGAGTATCGGAATTAGCAGCTATGTCCTGTAAGGAGCCATATCTGGTTATCCATAAGGACAGAGTAGTGTTACGTCCTCATCCAGCCTTTCTTCCTGAGGTGGTATCGAGGTTTCATTTGAACCAAGATGTGGTTCTTCCTTCTTTTTTCCCCAAACCTACTTCGGTAGAGGAAAAGTTATTGCATTCTTTGGATGTAGTAAGAGCAGTTAAAGCTTATCTAAAAGCCACTGCTCAGATTCGCAGAACGGATACTTTGTTTATTCTGCCGGAAGGCCCCAGAAAGGGTCAGGCAGCGTCAAAGTCTACTTTAGCCAAGTGGATTCGACAGGTCATTATGCAAGCTTATGGCTTGAGAAGGAGACCACCTCCGTTCAAAGTTAGAGCGCACTCCACGAGAGCAGTTGGAACTTCATGGGCAGTGCATCACCAGGCCTCCCTGGCTCAAATCTGTAAGGCCGCAACATGGTCTTCGGTACACACGTTTACTAGGTCCTACCAGGTGGACGTTAGAAGTCAGGAGGATGTCGCCTTTGGGCGCAGTGTGTTGCAGGCCGCAAAAGATCCTCATGTCTGATAGCGCTCAGCTTATATATGGTGTATCCCCCCCCTCATTTGGCATTGCTTTAGGACATCCCATTAGTAATGACTATGTCGCTCTGTGTCCCGTGATGTACGAGAAAGAAAATAGGATTTTTATAACAGCTTACCTGTAAAATCCTTTTCTTGGAGTACATCACGGGACACAGAGCTCTCGCCCCTCTTTAGGGACACTTATTGCTTTGCTACAAAACTGAGGTGCTCCCGGATGGGAGGGGCTTATATAGGGGAGGGTACTTCCGGTTTTGGAAGTTGCCAGTGCCAGCACCTGACGGTATCTATATAACCCATTAGTAATGACTATGTCGCTCTGTGTCCCGTGATGTACTCCAAGAAAAGGATTTTACAGGTAAGCTGTTATAAAAATCCTATTTTTAGGTGACGTATTGTCTGTACATCCATAATTATAGCAATCCTGATCATTCGGTTTCGCCTATATGTATGGATAGGTATGGATTTCTGTAACGAGACCAGTGCAGACATGTACCCCATAGGGTTATTAGAAGACCAGGCCATGTACCTTACTGTTTTGATCACTGATTGAACTTCAGGATAAAACAGTTATAGCAGCAAAGTCATGGAACCATATCCCCCTGCCGCTGTGTTATTGGTTAAGTTTGTTTTGCCAAATGTCTGCTCTGAATATATTGTCCTGGTTCTGAATTTGGCAATTAATCCACATTTCTGCGTAAGTGAATATCATGGTCCCTTTTTAGTATCTGGTTTCTCTTAATCCTATTTGCCTAAATCATATTACCTCAGCAATTGGGTTAATCAAACGTACCTTACATCCAGCATACATGGACAGACAACCAATGGAAACTGTAATTTAATATTCTGTGGGATTGTGATGTATAGTGTAAACCACAGACTAATATTAACATGAACCAGATTGTACCGGGTGGGGCTGAAAGATCCAATTAGCTGTAGTGGTTGCATTTTGTTAAATCTAATCTGAGCCAACTAACAATCCATTCTCTGTAATAGGCAGAAAAGCAGGAAGATGTAAAGGGCTATGACATCATGCAGATGGTGCCGATTTCCCAGGCGACGGTAGGGACCGTCCTAGATGGATTTAATGTGAGCCGAGGCTCTGGACTTTTAGAAGGAGACGATGGGAGGCAATATGAGATAACGACCGTCTCAGTCGATGTCTGGCATATTTTGGAATTTGACTACAGTAGGCTTCCGAAACAAAGTATCGGTCAGTTCCATGAGGGGGATGCGTATGTGGTGAAATGGAAGTACTTGGTGAGCACTACAGGTGAGCCAGAATTTCAGTGGTCTGTTTGAATAGTGAGCTTTATTGAAAATAGTAGATAGCTGTTAAAGTGTAAGGCCGGCCATACTGCGATTCGAACCGTTATTGGGCAGGTTAAATGTACCATGGTCACGGTCTCCCAGCGGGGATGGCTTCTTCCACCCGGGAGAAGACAATTGCTGATTCCCTGGTCAGCACGGTCTGTGTTGATGGGGAAATGGTGCAAATTTCTGTCCTGCAACTCGTGGTTGCAGGAAAGAAAGTTGCATCGTCTATGGCCTGCCTTAGTTTACCTTTTTAAAGACCAAGTTCACCTTTAGGAGCAAGTTACAACCATATATAGGGTGTAACATGCGCCTAGTAACCCACATCCCACCACCAGCGCTCCATGCAGCCACTTCATTCATTCACAGTTTCCTACTAGTACATTGGCCTCTGCCCCCAATGATTTATAGCTCTCAATGAACTGTGAGGGTACTGGTTGAGCGTCCTCGTGATCCATTGATTATTCCTGCCATGCCTGCTTGCTTGGAGGAACAGGCAGACAACTTACTGAGTGTCTGCAGGATCCACGCATTGCAACCATGATTTGCTGATCATGGGTGCAATGCTTTAAAGGTTGCAATTTAAAAAAAATATTAAATGCACATTTTGTTTACCTGCAAAAATGTGCATTTATTTTTTATTTATTTTTTTACAAAAGGTGAACTCATCCTTTAACTTTTTACAATACCTTTTACATATGTGGAACGTTTATTCAGAGAAACTGCTGACCCCCTTGGTCCGCCGCCATTCATACAGGACTGGCAGGACACAAGTGTGCACCCCTAGCAGCCGATCCAATCTGTCCACATACACAGTGCACTCTCTCCTTTAGTTGCAGCAGCTGAGGTCAGTCACTGTAGCTAAAAAAGGAGAGCGCAAACTGCTCATGTGTGTGATTTGAATGGGCAGGTCTCCATTTGGTAATACTTAAATTTTTTGCTGGGTTTTTCTTGCTATATGTCTGAGGATATTCCCTTCAGTTCCTCTCCTTTATAAACACACGTAGTAAAAACAAAGCTCTCTGAATTGAGGGAAATGCCCCTTTCAATTGTCAAAGTTTCCTCAATGCAAGATTTCTGCTTTATTCCAGTTTTAAATTTTAAAAATGTTGGATTGTCCCGTCACAATGATCACCAGGAGAAATATAATAAATCTATCTAATAGTGCAGACAATAAAAAAAACACTGTGGTTCTAACCCCTTACCACTTTTCACTTTAGGCCCCTTTCACACTTTGACGCGCCTTGAAGCAATGCCTGTGTAATCTTGAGGTCTATGGACCTCAAATTGCATCCAAGTCGGACCAAAGTAGTTAGTAAAGACTTTGAAGTTGCACAGATATGAACGATACTCATTGAAAATCATGGGGTACGACTTGTCATTTTGACTTTGCAGTCCCAAGTTGCACAAGTTTGAAAGGGGCCTTTAGACATTTTAAATTCTTTCTTTACAAGCACACCAGGTATGTGTAATTTATAGATGCACATATCCAGCTGAGAGGCTCACTAATGCCCCATATACATGATCCAAAAATCGGACAACAGATGTAGAAATTTATTGGGTTACTAAAGTTCAGAATGTTTATTCTGTCGTACGAGAATTTTCATAAGTGATGTATTGTGTTGTAGTGTTTTTGTATTGTACTTTCAGACGACAACTGTACTGATTAAATAAAAATCGTACGGAATTTTTTTTTTGTCCTTGTCCGATTGGATAATATCAGATGAACTGTCGTGATCAAAAGCTGTGTACTAACGATCATATTATAGTACGATCGCTTCAAAAGCTAAATTGTATGTACGGCCTATTGGGAAGATAAATAGTTATGTACAGCTGCAGCCTCTTGAGAACATTGTTCAGGTGAAATGTGAATGTTTTCATATTTTTGTGTAATTCAGATCATTGAGTTCTTTGCGCTCCAGTATGCGAAACTAAGGTATGTACACAATCCTATTCTGTATAGCTGACCGCACTGTATTGTATTTTGCTTGCAGTTGGACAGCGGCAGAAAACGGAGCATGTGCGGGTGACCGGAAAGGAAAAGTGTGCATATTTCTTCTGGCAGGGCCGCCATTCTCCAGTGAGTGAGAAAGGCACATCTGCGCTAATGACCATTGAGTTGGATGAGGAGAGAGGAGCACAGGCAAGTTACTTCCATGTTTATATTAGTGATTTTATTTATCCTGCAGCTCATTAACCACTTGACACCAAATCACATATATGTACATGTTTGGCTTCAAGTGGTTATACCAGAGTATGTTTTTCTCTAGTCGTCTGTCCAGGACAGCACTAGAGAGATAGGCTCCACCTCCAGAGGCAGGAAACACATCATACCAATCTTTAAAGGGCGGCTTCCGTCCCTCGTCCACAGTCTTTGTGTTTCCTCCACCGGAGGAGGAGGCTGGATGGAGCTCTCCTTCCCCTAAGCCGAGGCAGACTGCTCGAGGAAGGGGGAAGGAGGTCTGCGATACCTGGAAGGTGGCAGGCTTTGTTGGGTCCCCCGGTCAGGCTGCAGTGAAGCTGGTACCGGCGCAATCCTCCGGTATAGCCCGAGGAGGGCTGACGTTCCCCGCAGGACATCCTGGCATCTGCCGGCCAGTTACTGTGGTCTCTGGCGTGGGTGTTCAGCGGGGGGCGGGCGTAGGCCTCGAGTTCCGGCCTGTAGAACGCATGAGGAGGGCGGGGACTTCCGGCGCAACACTTCCGGTTCCGGGTCGCGCGGCGAGCGTGGACGCTGGGGCCATGGCGGGAAATTTAAAAAAAACGCCGGCCACAAGATAGACGGTTCCTTGGAGATGATCCAGCAGCTCACTACAGAGGTAGGAGACAGCATGGAGACAATGGAACCAGGTGGCAGTGGTGCTGGCCCAGCTCAGGTAGGCAGACACTGGGGTGCCCTGGACCTACAGGGCTGGGGAAGGAGGGGGAAAAAGGGGAAATACCCCCCCTCCTTCAGCGACAGGATCCGGGCTAAAGAGCCATGTGAATCCTGTCAGCGGCTGGTGGGGGTGCACATCGGTGTGGTGAAGGTACAATCCCCGATTGTCTAAAAGGTTTCTGACTACTTGCCCTGGTTTCTTCTCTCCTTCTCTTTCCCAGGCTCAGCCTAAAGACCCGGAGAGGTCAAGGGGGAAGAAGAGGTGTCCGTCATGTACGAACAAACTAAAGGAGGGATGGAGCAAGCCCCTTTGTAAACCTTGTATTGACAAATTGGTTTACAAGGAGGCAACAGGGGCATGTAAAGAACTAATTGCTGGGGTGCAGGAAGAAATAAAGACCATTAAATCAATGCTGGCAAGCCTTGAAACCCCAAAACCACCAGCTGAAACCCCCCCTGATTCGGCCCCAGAGGTGGGTGACGCATCAGACGGAGGGGAACCAGATTCCTTGGACGAGCTAAGTGAGGCGGCTTCATCCAGGGATATTCCGAGCCAGGGGACAAGTTCGCCCAGATACAGGCTCTCACTCGAGGAGGTGGATGCCTTATTAGGGGTGATATATGAGACTCTCGATATCAAAGAAGAGCAGGCTTCCTTGTCCTTGCATGACCAGATGTACCAAACCCTGAAAGAGGATCAGAACAGGGTATTTCCGGTACATAGTACACTGGCAGATTCTATTAAAAAGGAATGGCGGGAACCAGAGAAAAAATTGTTTTTTCCCAAAAGTCTGAAGAGGAGATTTCCCTTCAGTGAGGATTCCTCCTGTATCTGGAACAAAGTGCCCAAAGTGGATGCGGCCTTTTCCCAGTGTTCCAAGTCTACAGACCTCGCCTTTGAGGACATGGGTGTCCTTAAGGAACCTATGGACAAAAGGATGGAGGTACTGCTGAAAAGGTCATGGGAAGTAGCCATGACAAGTTTAAAGCCAGCAATGGCTACAACTATAGTGGCTCGTAACTTGGAGGTCTGGCTGGACCAGCTGCAAAACCATCTGGAAAGTGGGACCTCCAGGAAGGAGATTATTGATTCCCTGCCTATGCTACACAAGGCGGCGGGCTATATGGCGGACGCATCCGCGGAGTCGGTCAAGCTATCGGCAAAGACCGCTGCCTTAATCAATTCCTCACGCAGGGCTTTATGGCTAAAGTCCTGGTCGGGAGACCCGGCATCAAAAATCAGACTATGTGGCATCCCATTTGAAGGAGACCTTTTGTTCGGGCAAGATCTAGAGAAAGTGCTAGACCGTACTGCCGACAAGAAAAAGGCCTTCCCGGTCAAAAATAAAAGGGTTCAGGGGAAACGTTTTTTTCGTCCCCAAGGACAAAGGCCGATTCAGGGGCAGGCTCCTAAGGGGTCGTCCTCTGGGAAGCAGTGGGGAAAGGGTAAACAGAAAGGTGTCCGGTTTTCCTCTCCTAAAAAGACCACCAAATCCCAGTGACTTAGTTCCAGTGGGAGGGAGATTGGGGCAGTTCCTCCCACAGTGGGAAAAGACTACCCCAAATACATTTATTCGGAGGATAATCAGGGAAGGCTATCGAATTCAGTTCAGGGGCACTCCGCCCACAAGAACGTTCGTAACCTCTCCGCCCAGGGATTTTCAGAAAAAGACAGCCTTGCTGTCACAAATAGGCGACTTGGTAGACCAGGGGGTTCTTATCCCAGTGCCACAGCAGGAGATAAACCTAGGTTTCTACTCGCATGTTTTCATAGTGAGAAAACCGTTGGGCAATTTCCGCCTAATATTAAATCTGAAATCACTAAACAAGTGGGTGGCTTACAGAAAATTTCGGATGGAGACAATCCTTTCGGTGAAGTCAATTCTTCCCCCGGATTGTTTCTTGGCCTCCCTCGATTTGAGGGATGCCTACTTACACGTCCCAATCCATCCGGAATCTCAAAAGTTTTTAAGGGTAGCAATCAGATGGGGAAAGCAGGTCCGACATTTTCAATTCAGGGCCCTGCCATTCGGCCTGTCTTCATCCCCCAGAATATTTACAAAAATTTTGGCGGAGGCACTGGCCCCCCTGAGACTGGAAGGGATATCAGTCATCCCTTACCTGGACGACCTTTTATTTTTTGCACCCTCCGCGCTACAAATGCAAGAGGATCTACGGGTGGCCATATCCTTTTTGGAAAAACTGGGGTGGTTAATAAATTGGGAGAAGTCAAACCTAACCCCGACACAGGTCCTGCAGTACTTGGGCTTCCTAGTAAACTCAGTGACGCAGAAAATTTATCTCACAGCGGAGAAAGTAAAAAAGGTAAAGGCTACGGCAGCCTTCCTTCAAAACAATCTGGCAATTTCTATCCGCTCAGCCATGTCGGGTTTGGGTGTCCTGACGGCAACAATCCCTGCGGTACCATGGGCAAGAGCCCATTTCAGGTGTCTTCAGGCAAATATTCTGAACAACTGGGACGGAACGCAGGAATCGTTGGACGCGACCTTCCACCTATCCCCAAAGACCAAAAGGTCTCTTTGGTGGTGGAGGGACGAAGAGAACCTAGTGCAGGGTCTGTTTTGGTCTCTTCCGGTGTCAGTCCGAATAACCACGGACGCCAGTGCCTGGGGCTGGGGGGCCCATTGGGGATCAAAGGTAGCCCAAGGGCGCTCGGAAAAAGTGCAGTCCCAAAGGTCAGCCAATTGGAGGGAGTTGCAAGCAATCTGGGAAGCCCTAAGGGCATTTGTCGCGGAGCTAAAAAATCACCACATACAGGTCCTCTCAGACAGTGTGGTAGCAGTCTCATATTTAAACAAGCAAGGAGGAACAAGGTGTCCATCCTTAATCAAGATAGCGAGCGCTATCTTGGCCTGGGCAGAAAAAAAATCTGAAGTCCATATCCGCGGTCCATCTGAAGGGAGTGGACAATTGCCTGGCGGACTTTCTGAGCCGACACCAAGTGTGCGAATCAGAGTGGTCGCTAAACAGGGAGGTCTTCCAACTAATAATAGAGAAGTGGGGCATTCCCGAAGTGGACTTGTTTGCCAACAGGTCGAATGCCAAAGTTCCAGCTTACTTTTCGATAGAAAGAGAAATGGGGGCCAAAGGGATAGATGCCCTAGCCCAGAAGTGGCCGTTTCATCTATGTTACGCCTTTCCCCCGTTCAAACTTATTCCTCTGGTTCTGAGGAAATTTGTGCAGGAACGCACCACAATGATCCTAGTGGTCCCGTATTGGCCAAACAGGCCTTGGTTTTCCATACTGTTACGCCTGACAGCGGAACCCCCCCTCATGTTGCCCGTAAGGAAGGATCTGCTATCCCAGGGCCCAGTCCTATTATCCAAGGTTCAGACCCTGAAGCTGTCAGCCTGGTGTCTGAAGAGAGTCTCCTGAAGTCTAAGGGGCTCTCGGATAGGGTAGTAAACACCATTCTTTCTAGTAGAAAGAAGGTTACCCAAGCGATTTATGTTAAAGTTTGGAAAAAAATTTGTTCTTGGTTGGATACCAAAAAGGTGTCTGCAAGTATCCCAGCCATCTTGGAGTTTTTACAAGATGGTGCGGATAAAGGACTGGCCATTAGTACACTAAAAGTACAGGTATCGGCCTTGTCAGTTTTTTTAGAGCGACCCCTGGCTATAGACCCGCTAGTGAGCAGGTTCTTCAAGGGGTTAGCCAGAATTAGACCCATTCCATTTAAAGTCCTGCCAAAATGGGACCTGACGACAGTGTTGCAGGGTTGGGCTAAATGGTCACAAGAGAAAGAGCTGTCCCTAAAATGGGTCACGCTCAAAGCTGTCTTTCTAGTGGCCATAACCACTGCGAGACGCATTAGTGAGCTGCAGGCACTTTCCATTAAGGAGCCTTTTCTACAAGTTTTTGAAGACAGGCTGGTATTACGGACAGACCCAGGTTTTTTGCCCAAAGTGGTGTCAAAGTTCCATAGGGCTCAAGAAATGGTTTTACCTTCCTTCTTTGGGTCCCCAACCAGTCTAAGGGAGACAGAATTCCACAATCTGGACGTGAGAGCCTGTGTCTTACAATATCTGGAGTTGTCCAAAAACATTAGGAAATCCAATGCTCTATTTATTTTGCATTCGGGAAAAAAATTGGGGTTTCAAGCTTCAAAAGGCACAATCGCAAGTTGGATTAGGCAGGCTATTGTGGAAGCTTACAAAATCTTAGGAAAGGAATGCCCTTTTTCCCCCATGGCTCACTCCACACGGGCACTATCGGCCTCTTGGGCAGAGCGAGCTGGAGCAACACCAGAACAAATTTGTCGAGCAGCAACATGGTCAAATTACTCGACGTTCATGAAGCATTATAGATTGGACCTTCTCTCAGCGCAAGACCAAGCGTTTGGGAGGAAAGTCCTCCAAGCGGTAGTCCCCCCCCCCCCCCCTAATCTGGTAAGTTCTCGCTGATCCTCTCTAGTGCTGTCCTGGACAGACGACTAGAGAAAACTAGAGTTAGACTTACCGGTAACTCTATTTCTAGGAGTCGTCCAGGACAGCAGGGATTCCCTCCCTATATGCTGTTATAATGGTGGACGAGTGTTTTTTGTTGTTTCAGAAGCCGTTCCGGGGAAGTTCTCGGTTAAAAGACTGAGGACGAGGGACGGAAGCCGCCCTTTAAAGATTGGTATGATGCGTTTCCTGCCTCTGGAGGTGGAGCCTATCTCTCTAGTGCTGTCCTGGACGACTCCTAGAAATAGAGTTACCGGTAAGTCTAACTCTAGTTTTTTGTTTTCTGTTTTTGCCAGCTGTTGATGCCTTTTCATATAAAACAATCCTTGTCGCTGGATTGCTTTTACAGGCGGCGTGAGGTTATGCCTCCTACTTCCTGCCACCCACCGGGGCTTCTCGTGCGATTGGGGAGCCCGGTATCCGATCCATCAGTGCTGCCAGGTTATCATAGAGCTGGCCGGGGACTGTAAGATCCTTGGCCATCTCTATGGCCTAGAAATATGGAAGCAACGTCATTGTGTCACTTCCGGGTAGGGCGGATTTAAACCCTGCCTTTTTTATTTATATATATATATATATATATATATATATATATATATATATATATACACATACATACATTTTTTTTTTTTTTTCCATCTCATTCTTATAGACTAGTGGTCTCAACTGTGGCACTGGGGCCGAATGTGGACCTTTGCCTTTATCCGACCCTTTAGGCACTATTTCACTGACACCAATGATGGGGCACTATTCCTCCCAATTGCAACAGCTATTTCTCCCCCTAATACCAAAAGATCCAGCATTGTTTGCTCCCACTGGACAAAGTCTGGCCCATAAATATAGATATCGATCTATCTATCTCTATTTGGGCGTTCGAAGTAATTTTCTAGCAAAAAAATTTAGATATTTGAAAACTGAAAATTGCAAAATCTGTTGCGGCTGTGCATGGTAGCCAATCGGCTTCTCACTCTAGCTTGTTCAATTAAGCTTTGAAAAATAAAAAATAAAAAACTCTACCAGATTTTTGCATCTTCCGTTTTTAGTAAATCGACCTCAAAGTGTCAGAATAGGCCTGCTCTTCAAGTGGTTAATCTATAGTGAACTGTGCATACTTGGTTAGTGATCGGTAGACTAGAACTGCTAGGCACTTCTGTATAGTCTACATATTACTAAGTGCTTTTTCATTTCTTCAGGGATGTTTTTCTTAACATTTAGCCTAGATTCACATATTTGTTGCGGGAAACGCAGCGAATCCTGTGAGTTTCCCGCACCACATTGAAAATGCACAGGATTCATGCGATCTGCTGCGGGGATCAATGTTAAATTAACAACAACCCCTAATGGCTTGCAAAACGCAGTGCGATTGCCTGAATTGAATTGCATGGGTCCTGCACCATTTTAGTGCAGATGTGGTGCGATTTGAGCCATACAAAATGAACGGCTCAAATGGCACCACACCGACATCGCATTAGATTTGCACAGGAATGCGGTGCAATTTCCTGTGCGAATTCCATGCGATGTGCCGCATCGTGACCGTGTGAACCTAGGCTACATGTGTACCCTCTTCTGCCTGTGCTTTCCTGTGTTTTAGTTGCTGAGCTCATGCCCTGGAATTCGTAAAGATTGGCGCAGACAGATTATATAAGAGTCTCACTTGTGTGTTCTAAAAGTGGGTCAGCGTGTGCCAAATTCTGTACCTGTCTAGAACTCGTACTGGAATTTGACGCATTCTGTGACACTTTGGCTGGGTTCACACTTGTGTGATCACAGACGTCGCATGTGATTCGCATCTCATTGCTGTGTAGATCACATGCGAGGTCTGTGCGATGCAAATTCAGCCATACAAAATGTATGGCTGAAATTGCATTGCATTCGCACCAAAATGGTGCAGAACCCTTTTTTTGGTCCACACTGGAATCGGATAGCATGGGTGTTCACACCCATGCCATCCTATTCCTGCACCATTTGACAGTTCGTACTGCGATCTGCAAACCGATCTGGGGGTGTTATAAACTTTACATTGATCCCCATAGCGGTTCGCAGATGTCCGTGTGAACCATCTGCGCGTGATATGCGATGCGGAAACTCGCACTGGAATAGCGCTGGTTCCTGTATCGCATATGTGAACCAGGATTAAATCAAAATCTGTCTGCACCAGTTTCTTTCGGTACACCAAAAGAGAGTTGCTCTAAATTGGCTCCACTTTCGTAACATACAAACTGTCGTTATTTTATTTAGAATTTGGCGCATTCAATGTGTCATAATGTAAAAGCGACACATTTTAGAACTACCTGAATTGGGTGCATGAGTCACTGTCGGAACCAAAAGTGTCGCAAATGCTTCATGAATTGGGTGCAATACATTACCAAATTAATAAGCGGGGTACAGACAAAATAACACATTTTGTATTGTCACCAGAGCAGGATTAGAGGAAAATCTTCCAATGGGGACGCTAGTTCTGGTGACAACTGTGTCTAAGAGGCTTTCTCTCCCTTTGGAGACAACTTCCTGTTTTGGCTATGGGACAGGAAGTGAAAATCTCCCAAATGGTTCACAGATGGCAAACAATTCAACAGGATCTCCCCTATTCTATCCAAAATAAAGTTTTGGTATTTAATTCTGCTTTAGGAATAAAAAATAAATAAATATCGAGGTGTTCTGATGCCTTCATAAGCATCCTATTTATCATAATCCTACTTTTACTCTTTAACCACTTCCCACCCAGCCAATGAGCATAGATGGCCAGGTGGGTGCTTCCTCCTGATTGGACATTCCTGAACATCCCTCAGGAGTGGGATCGCACGGACAGTAAAATGTCCCAGTAAAATCTGTCCGTGATCATCTGCGCACATCTATCGTGAGCACACAAACCTATTTTCATACACTTAGCAGGATTTTTTTTTACCAATAACATGTACCAGAATACTGACTATAAAGGAGGGGAGGGGGAGAAGTGGGACTTTAAATGAAGCACACAGCAGTAAATTGAAAAGTCAAGCGAGTAGAAAAAAAATGGGATTTATTTTGCATTGTACATTCATTTATAGCATGTATTGGGCATACAGCCTCTCAACCATGAATGTTTAGACGTTTACAAAACAAATACATGAAACCACATAATTTGATGTACATTTACATAATGAGTACAGAAATCGCATGATGCTAGTAACCAATTAAATACATAATTGCGGTCAAAAAATAAGAAGGGGTCCATGGTAAGAAATGTTGGTAATAAATAGTGGCTCTACGCGTTTCGCGACCTTGTAGTCGCTCATCAGGAGCATAAAGCATGGCATTAAAAAAAAATATATATATATATATATATATATATATATATATATATATATAGATCTAAATAATGTCCGATAGTTTGGGCTGGGCTCTAATGATGGTCAGGAAGAAAAATTAGTAAATTTTAGGGGGCAGAAAGAAAGGGGGGGTCAATAGTTACCGAGAACTTACATCTGCTCATCGTGCGAGCTTGGCGTGCCAACCGAAATCGCCAATGCGACTCTGGGCTCCCTCTCGAGGCACTGTAGAGGTCTGGAAAGGTAGCAACAGCCAAACAAAGGCACGTCCCAGGCAGAGGTAGTGTTTGTTGATACCCTGCATAAGGGTGGAAAAAGTGGCCCCATATGGGGAACCTGAAAAATGAATAAATGTGAGTGGTGTGAGGTATAATAATGTATAAAAGTTAAATGTAAAAAAAAACATTCTGGCCTAAATTTATGATGAAATAAGATTTTATTGAATTTCTTTTAAAACCAAGTAGAATGTATTTATTTTTTTCAAAATGTTTTGCTTTTTTCGTTATTTCGCAAAAAATAAACCAAGTGGTGAATAAATGGCACCAAAAGAAAGCCATGTTTGTGTGAGCAAAATGATAAAAAATGTATTTGGGTACAATGTAGCATGACCGTGCAATTGTCATTCACAGTGCGAGAGCACGGAAAGCTGAAAATTGGTCTGGGAAGGAAGGGGGTGAAAGTGCCCAGTATTGAAGTGGTTAACACGAATTGTTAAATTCCAACCTGGTTTTCCCTATCCTGAACTCTATTGACCAGTGAGGCCTGCCAATAGCAAGGGAGGGGGCATGCTGGCTCAGGACTAAACTAGCAAATGTCGGAGTGTTAGAAACTTCCTGTTGGCACTTTCTGAACACCTAGAGAACTCATAGTCCAATCCAAAGATACGCGGGCAGAGGTGACTTCATTCCATACTTAATCGATTTTAAAGTTACCAATTCTCATTTTAAACGTACATAGTGCACACAGTCTGCCTCCAGAATGGCTGTTTTCTCTACCCCAGCAAAGTCCCTGACAATTTCCTTCTTTGATTTCATTGGCTTTGAGTCTGACAGTCTCCAAATTTTACACAGGTCCAAGTGCTTCAGGGGAAGGAGCCGCCATGTTTCTTGCAGTGTTTCGAGGGAGGAATGATTGTACATGCCGGGAGGAGAGAAGAGGAAGAAGAGAATGCACAAAGTACGTCCAAATCTGTCCTCTCATGCTGTGATTTCCAGTATACCCGAAAGTCCCTTTATCACATTCTAAAGCTTATCTGGATACATGGGGATTCATTCAAGGGTTGCATGGTAAACCTGGGCACTTTTAATATTTGTTTGGGGCTTTGCCCAAACAAATTATTTTCATGCTAGAATAGACTGGCTGCTGCTTTAGGCTTTAAGTAGTAGCTTGTGCTATGTACAGCAAGTAGGACTGTGGCAGCAGTACTAGGAACGTCCCTTTTACTCCCAGATATAGAGATACGAGACCACCGTAGCACATATCTGCCATTTAGGAGAAGCCTTGTATATTTTTCAGGACTACTTCTGATTATCTGAGATGGAGAAGCAGACAGATAACATCACAATCTCCATTTTGGGCCAATCAGTTCATTGAAAAATACAAGGCTTCTCCTAAATGGCAGATATGTACTGCAGCCAACTGTATATCTGGCAGTAGAAGGAAGGGAAGACTGTGGTACTGCTGCTGGATCACAGCCTTCTTGTACACAGCACAGGCTACTACAGAATTGTACAGACTAAGCAGAAGCCAGTCTGTTCTGGCAAAAAAATAATTCACCCCGTCTGGTCGAAACAAATATAAAGTGCCTGGAAATATGGAATTCTCTTAAGCTTTACCCTTAAAGGTTTCTTAAGGGTTTGATGGATGATTGTTGTGAAGTTCAACTCTGAAAAGTGAAGGCCACTGTTTAGTGTTCTCCCTGGGTTAGGAGGGCTCCCCTAGTACACTAAGGAACCCTCCTGAAAGTTTTGCAGGAATTTAATGCTGAGCTCCAGGCAAATAGCTAAATACACAGATGAAATATTTATATAGGGGCTGTTTTAGCAAGGGATTTGTATTTCTGTCCAGTTCTGAGATTTGCTCAGAACTGTCTCAGCTCAGCCCTGTCTGGTAGAATAAGAGACCTGATAGTTCTCTGCTGCAGGTAAGTAACACTGACATGTCAGGTACCTCCCTCAGCCTGCTCTTTGGTATCACATGAGCACTGCAGCACAACTGATTGTGCTGCTTTTTTCCCTCTCTGCTGTAGATTGTCCTGCAGAAAGCATATTTGGTCAAATTCAGGTACTTCCACTGCTTGCATCTTATAAAAGAAAAAACACCCTCGCCCTGCCAGTACTCTCTCATTGCTCCTTCCACTGCCCCAGTCAGTGACCATCCTTAATCTGACAATGTTTTGATCTAGTGGCCAATTGCTTGGCCCAAGCATTACTGCGTGTTGATGGGGTGATGTCACTGCTTCCTCTAACATCTGACACTTTGTATTTTAGTGTTGGCTGCAGCGGAGCAAGGAGTGCTGGGGTAGTGCTGTACAAGTGAGCATCAGGGGACCCCTTTAAACACACTAGGACTGTGGCCTTGATGAGCAAAGTAACAAGCGTCTAATGTTTTAATTAATACAGAGCGTCAATAGTTTTGTCCTCTTTATCTTGCCTGGAGTTCACTTTAAGCTAGAGTGTAATCTTAATATTAAAACTCTAAGGCTGGGTTCACACTTGTCCGATGTTAGACATCGAATGTGATTCGCACTGCTGTGCAGATCACATGCAATGTCTGTGCGATGCAAATTCAGCCATACAGATTGTATGGCTGAATTTGCATAGCATTCGCACCAAAATGGTGCAGCACCCTTTTTTTTCGTCCACACTTGGATACGGATCACATGGGTGTTCACACCTATGCGATCCAATTTCTGCACCATTTGACAGTTCGCACTGTGATCTGCGAACCGATCTGGGGGTGTCATTAACTTTGCATCGACAACCGCAACAGTTCGCAGATGTCAGTGTGTTGCCGGCAGGTGACATGCGATGCAGGAACCGTCACAGGTTTATTTATTTTTATTTATTTTTTTATTGCACACACCCCTGTGTAATAAACTTACTTTCCCCCAAAGGTGACTGGAGGTTGTATTGTGTGCGGGGTGAGGTGCCTCTGGAGGGCAACCTCATTGAAGTGGCCTGTCACTGCAGCAGCCTGAGGTCCAGGACATCAATGATACTTCTCAATGTAAATAAAGCCGTCATCTATCTCTGGCAGGGCTGCAAAGCACAAACCCACACGAAGGAAGTGGGGAAGACAGCAGCTAACAAAATAAAGGAAGAGTAAGTACAAGAGCCACTGCATGTGCTTTGTGCCATTTCTTTTCTTTCTGGATAATTGGTAGTTTTATGTGGAGTTGTTGAATAGATATACAATGAATAGGTGATTATGACAGCTGAAAAGGCCTTCAAAACCATCTAATGGTCTTTATATTTCAAGGGAGAGCTATGCTTCTCCTAGCAACTTTATAATCATTTTAATCCCCCACAATGCATTGAGCTATCAAAAATGGGAATCTGGGAAGCAAGTACTGCGCTTCCTTCAGACATTTATACGTGTTTTTGTTATATGCAGTGATGCCAGCTCTACCTGCAATAGTTTTTCCTCTGCAGGCTGGTGGTCATGCTGTACAGCTTTGGGCAGGGGGGGTGACATGCATTTTCACAGTGCACGGCACTCTTTCAAAACACGGGCAAACAGAACGCTGTGTTGCAGAAAAATTCAGATTTCTGAACATGCCGCCTGCATACAGTTTATCTGTCGATCTAATAGCAGCTATGTGTTTGTTGGTTGTGTATTTACTTATCTTTGTTTCTGGAAAGATCCCTTCATACCCAGAGGGATCCCTGAACCAGGGTGCTCCTTATGTGCATCTCTGTTCCTGGCCTCATATCCTCCAGTTTAAAGTGTGAATTTCCCACCTGCCAGAACAATCTGTATTGAAACGGATGCTGTGAAAAGGATGGGGCTTGTCCATAAACCTGAACTTCGGCTGGAAGTTGAGGTTTATGTATAGTCTGGAGTATGAATAGCCACTTTCATTATATCTACTATAAAATGCTACTTAAAGCAGACCTGCTATTTAATATACAGGATTTATATAGCGCCCACAGTTTACAATATAAAAGGGAGACAGAACAGTTACAGTACTATAAAATACAAGAGGGTTAAGAGAGCCATGCTTATAAGCGTTTACAGTTGTAACTGTGGGGGATGAGCTGATGGAAGTAGTAAAAGTTCAGTAAGTTGGAGGCATGATAGGCTTCCCTGAAGAGATGATTTTTCAGGGTTTGCCTAAAGGGAGCCAGAGTAGGAAGATGACCGGACAGACTGCAGTAGAGTCCCAGAGGATCGGAGAGGCTCTGGAGAAGTCCTGGAGACACACATGGGAGAAGGAGACAAGGGAGCTAAAGAGCAGGAGGTCTTGAGAGGACAGTTTGGAGATAAGATTGGTGATGTAGATCGGGGCAGAGTTCTGAATGGCTTTGTATGTTGCGGTTAGAATTTTGAATAATTTTTTCTGGGCAATTAGAAGCTAATGGAGGGATTGGCAGAGAGGGGTGGCAGACACTGAGTGGATGGTGAGGTAGGCAAGTCTGGCAGCATTCATGATAGAATGAAGAGGGGATAGCCTATGGAGAGGTAGGACTATGAGAAGGGAGTTGCAATACTCAAGAAGATATAAGAAGTGAGTGAGTAGCTTGTTGGTTTCATTCGTTAAAAAGGGGCGTATTTTAAAGATGTTACGGAGGTGAAGTCTACAAGCTTTTGACAACAGTTGGATTTGGGGCTGAAAGGACAGGTCAGAGTCTAGTTTTACACCTAGTACCCTTTAAACCAGGGGTCTCCAAACTTTTTAAATGGGCAGTTTACTGTCCTTCAGACTTTAGGGGGCTGGAGTAGGGCCAGTGGGACAATAAAATGTCATGGCATCCAGTGGGAGTAAACAATGCCTCCTCTTTGGAGACAGTAGGACTAGTTCCCCAATTGTTGGGGGACTAATGCCCCATTGTTTGTGTCAGTGGGAGGAATAGTGGCCCATTGTTGATTATCAATGAAATTGTGCGCCATTGTTGGTGTCAATGGAAGGAATTGTGCCCCATTGTTGGTGTCAATGGATAGAGTAGTGCCCCAAGAGCCTGATGCAAGCAAGCAAATGGCCACATCTGGCTCCTGGGCCGCAGTTTGGAGACCATTGCTTTAGACCGGGGATATGCAATTAGCGGACCTCCAGCTGTTGCAGAACTACAAATCCCATGAGGCATAGCAAGACTCTGACAGCCACGAGCATGACACCCAGAGGCATGATGGGACTTGTAGTTTTGCATTAGCTGGAGGTCCGCTAATTGCATACCCCTGCTTTTAGACCTTTAAATTCAAGTCTCATAATATCCTTCTATCCTGTGTGATACTATATGCATGTGCTATGTGCTGCCGTGTGCCATTTGACACCATGAGACTCGTGGAACAATAACAGTCCAATATCTCAGTTGAGGTACCTTTTTTTTTATTTTACGCTCGGGTGAATACAATGTGGTCATGATCAGTCTTACATGGGTTGCATGCGTTTTTGTTTGGTTTGAGGGTGTTTTTTTACTTTTTTGATAATGATGTAATCCTCCTTTATCATTTACTTTGAGCACTGTATAATTCAGATGGTCAAGCATTATATGATCTTTTGTGAAATAGTATTGATTTGTATCCAAGATTTTTGTACTGCTTTATGAATGTATTTCTCGTTTTTATCGATCAGTCTCAATAAAAGGAGGAAAAAAAAGTCTAACAGCCACTACGAAAAAATGCCTGCCCTTTCATATATTAACCAAGAAACCCTCTGTAACGGCACCACAAGTATGAAAGGGGTTAACGCCGTTTAGGATATTCCCTCTCTGGACACACATCCACTGCCGATCCTCCACAATCAGTCGACCGCTTCCCATAGGATTAATCCTTCCAAACAAACGAGACAAACGCTCTGTGTTGAAGTTCCAAAAACAGGGAATGAATTTATTACAAGCACATGGTAACACATTTCTCTTCAAAACCCTTCCCTCCCATTCTTGGGGAACAGGGCGGGTTAAACTGTCCAATGACAATGGTCATACAGGTCAGGTGTGTTCAAACTTCTCTTTCAGTAAACAGTCTTAGCAGGAGGGGTGATTCCCCCCCCCCCCTCACAGAAAGACACTTAAACATCCCATAATAGGCAGCCAGATGGTCTACCAGCTCCAATCCACATCATCACAGTAGAAGACTTAATTACCACAAGCCACAATAGACAATAGAATGCAATCACACCCCATCACAGCAAATATTACACAACAGCCAACACCCAATATATATGATGTATATACAGCATTGAATCTGATTAGCACAGGTCATAGTGGGGTTCTCATTCACCCTGTGCCCAAAGTGACCCCTGTCACACCCTCTTTGATTTATTTTAACTTTGTAACAAGGGTCCTAACTACTGGATTAGCCCTGTTCAATGAAAGCACCTTAGTGCAATTTTTTTTTAAACTAAAACACACTAAAAAAATAAATCAAATGGCGTATATGTTTACTTTAAAACCACTATTCTTTTATTGTAGATGTCCATTAGAAGCTGGTCTGCACAGCAGCAGTAAAGTGACGATATATGAATGTGATGAGGGATCTGAGCCCCTAGGATTCTGGGAAGCTCTTGGAAGAAGAGACCGCAAAGCATATGACTGCATGTTGCAAGGTAACATTCTGTTCACTTTTTCATGTCTTTTTATTTATTATTTTCATTTCTATAATCAATGATACAGTATAAGTTTTTTGTTTTTCCCTCTGCAGTTCTAGTTTAGTGTTTAAGAGAAAAAAAGTTTTGAGAAAAATTCCTTTCGTTGTATAATGTAATGTCTTCTTACCGTGGGTAATTATAGAATTAATCAAATGATTACTTGCATAAGAATTTTCTTTTGTCTGGATTATTTTCCTTAAATGAAAAGGTCACATTTGGCACATGTTACATGTTCTCACCCGTATTTGGGGTGGAACATGTAACATCTTCCACCTTTTGCCTCCTATCCCCCTGCTCCTCCGTGACAGCAGGCAGGGAATCCTTTCCCCACACCCACTATCAGAATTTAAAAACAGCCCAGCTGTGCAGGGATCCACCCACATGGCTGTATTATTATTATATTATTATACAGGGTTTATATAGCGCCAACAGTTTGCGCAGCGCTTTACAAAATAAATGCAGACATTACAGTTACATTACAATTTGGTACACGAGGAATCAGAGGGCCCTGCTCATTAGAGCTTACAATCTAAAAACTGGCTGTATCATTCATTCAGAGTTCTGTAAATGAATGAGCTACATCTACAGTTTTCCTCCATGGCTGATGGCTTGTAACTCTCAATGAACTGCGAGGGCATTGGTGAGCGCCCTCGTAGTCCTTGGTTTTTCCTGCCATTCAGTAACTGTCTGCCCGTATCAGAGGTAAGGGCAGACAGTGTACTGAGTCTTCAGGATGCTGGAATTGCACAAGCGATCTGCTGATCATGTGTGCAATGCCTTACAGGCTGCGGAGTAAGAAAATGCACAAAAATACTGTGTGCATTTTTATAAAAAAAATTTGTAAAAGGTGAACTTGTCCTTTAAATATTCAATTAAAATACTTAACCCCAAGAATTGCCTTCTGGGGGTCTTTGGTGACCTCACTGTTCCCTCCCAGGTCAAACGATTACTTCGGATCCTTTACTGTTATGCTAAAAAGTCAATTTTACTGACCTGGAGGGGAGCAGCAACCCCAACAGTGGGACTGTGGTTGAAACTGGTCATCGATGCCCTTCCACTTTACAAACTCACCTATGAGAAAAGGAAACATTTCATAAAATCTGGGGCAGGTGGCTGGCTAGCCCCCTGACCCTTTCCCCCATACTGCCATGAAAAAGTAAAGACAGTAGCAGCGTACCTTGTACCATAACTACACTCCTATGCAATTTCACCAGCTATGATTGTCTAGCAGGTATAATATGTTGATGTAATTTGTCTTTATATTATGTTGCTTAAATGGATGTGCAGATCAACTTTTGTTAGACTGATATAGGAGCAAGTTGTATATGTTGTGTGTGACGGGCCTGGCTAGGTCCTCACATATTGTCTTTGTATGTTTGTATGTTACGAAAACTCAATAAAACATATCTTTAAAAAAAAATATATATATATATTCAATTAAATGACCTGCACAGGCTGTAGTGATCGGTCATAAATCTTCAAAAGGTCAGGTTGTTCATAAATGCCACTAGTTTCTTGATAAGTTATTGTGGAACACAGGGTATCTAACAACAACAATGTAAAAATGAAACTATATTTGGTGGCTGCATTAATTTTATTTTTTACTTTTCTGCAATTACAGAAAAATACCCTTGATCATGCCAGAAACTCCTGTGTGTTTTTATACCTTCCTTTTAAA